>CAUYQU010082492.1:0-24375 GCA_963574635.1 Cheracebus regulus | reverse complement strand
TCCGGCTTGTTGGTGATGAAGTTTTTTCTGTTTCTTAGTTTTCCTTCGGGGGACGCCCCTTCCCCACAGAGCTGGGCCTTCCCTGGTTCAGCTGTACTTGTTCTCAATCCTCAGCGCTTCCAATTGCTGTTCTCCTTGTGGGGATGGGACCAGCGGAGCCCGACTAAAAGGGCATCCAGTCCCGTACACTCCGCACCGAGAAGTGCCGCGCCGGCTGAAAGAGTCGCGCTGGCGACCCGTGTGGCTCCTTCGCTGGGAATCTCCCCGTCTGTGGGCATCAAAAATTCGTCTGCAATTGCGGCATCCACTCTCTCTCTGCGCTTTCACTGGGAGCCACAATCCTGAGCTGCTGCTACGCGGCCATCTTGGATCTCTCTCTGCCCGGTGATGAAGTTTTTCTGTTTCTTAGTTTTCCTTTGGCGGATGCCCGTTCCCCACAGAGCCGGACCTTCCCGGGTTCGCTGTGCTTGCTGTGAAACTCTCAGTCCTCAGCATTTGCAATTTCTGTTTTCCTTGTGGGGATGGGACCAGCCAAGCACGTCCGTCCGATATACTCCGCACCGAGAAGCGCCACACTGGGGCACCGGCAAAACAGCCGCGCTGGCCAAAAGAGTCATGCTGGCGACCCATGTGGCTCCTCTGCCGGGAATCTCCTGGTCTGTGGGCAACAAAAATTTGTCGGAAAGTGCGGCGCCCACTCGTTCTCTGCACTTTCACTGGGAGCTACATTCCTGAGCTGTTGCTAATCGGCCATCATCTATGCTTAATATTTGACTGTATTTCCTTCTGCTCTTTTTTTGCAGTGTGTGTGTGTGCGTGCGCGTTCATGTGTGTATGTGCCTATGTGTGCAGATGCTTGTGGGTGTATTTAAACAAAACTAGGATCATCGGATACATAGAGATCATTACTTCTATTAATTAGTATTTTATTTGGGGATGATTCTTGCTAATTTATGGAAAAGTTGCAAAAATAGTAGAGTTTCTCAATACCTGCCATCCAGCTTTCTGAAATGTTAAAATCTTGTGTAGCGAAAACTAAGACATTAACATCAGCACATTACTATTTACTAAATGATGGACTGTATTTAGATTCCACTAGTTATTCTATTATGTCCTTTTTTCTCTTGCAAGATCCAGGACAAGACACAGCACTGCATTTAGTCTTCATGTCTCCTTAGCCTCCCAGTTTCTCAGCTATTCCTTGTATTCCATGATCTTGAGAATTTTGGAGAGCAGTGGTCAAATAGTTTGCCGAGCACCCCTCAGTTTGACCTGCTTGATGTTTTCTCATGATTAGACTGGGGTTGTGGGTTAATGGGAGGACTACGGAGGTGAAGTGCTCCCTCACTGCACCATAGGGAGGGTGTCACGTCAACATGACCTACCACGTGGCTATGACTGTGGTTTCTCCGCTGTGGAGTTACTGTGTTCCCATCCTATATGCTATTCATATAGGATAGCACGTCACAGTCCAGCCTACACTCAAAGGGAGGAGGATTAAGTTTCAAACCTCCTGGGGTAGAGAGAGTATCTGCATATATTACCTGGAATTTTTCAGAGAGAAATATTTGTCCTTTGTCTCTTATTTATTTATTTATCCAATCATTTGTTTACATCATTATGGAGCCATGGATATGCATTTTATTTTGCAGGGTTATAATTATTCATGTTGTCACTCAGGTTGTCCCAGTTTGGGGATGGAGGTCTCTTTCAGCTTAGCTCCAGTGTTCTCCAGCTTACCCCCCATTCCACCTTTTCTCTCTCTCTCTTTCTTTCTTTCTTTCTTTCTTTCTTTCTTTCTTTCTTTCTTTCTTTCTTTCTCTCTCTCTCTCTCTTTCTCTCCTATTTTCTGGCCCTACAGGGTTTACCTTCCAGTCTACAAGCAACCATTTCTCTTGGGGTCCTGACTTCTTTCCTTGGAGAACTGTATTTAAAAACCAATCACTGGGCACTGGGGCTGCTCATTGCTACTGGGCTGTCACTGCTTCCAGATCTTCTCAGCAGACAGAGCGGGGAAATACCTGTATGTACATGTGCATAGACACATAGATATAATCACTTCTGTATTTCAATCAGCATAAATAAACATGCATTCTTAAAATAAATAAGAGCTCATGTGGTTATCCTAATCTCGAATCCATGATTACAGGGTTCATTCTAGTCTTCCTTCCTTACTAATTTGTAAATTTCTTTCTCTGACAGTGAGAATCTTGGCTCTCACTAATGACAATTCATTTACTTACTTGTTCAATCCTAAAATATGTGTAGTGGTTTCAGAGCTGAGTTTTGTATATTGATTTTTTTTTCTTTCTTCTCATTTTTAATGTTTACTTTCTAGAAGTATAAAATACATTCATAAAAGTGCACAATTCAAAAGTGTAAGGCTTGCATTTTCAAAAAGTGAGCACATTCCGTTAAACTGCACCCAAATCAAGAAACAATATGTTACCAAAATTCCAGAAGCCCCCGTGACTCTTGGCAATCACATCTCCCCTATAAACAGAAAGCCCTGATTTGACTTCTAACACTATGAGTGAGTTTTGGCTGTTTTTGAACTTTATAGAAAGGGGCCAGACTGAATTGTGTCTACTGCTTTTGCTTGGCATGATGCTTTGAGATCCACCCCTGTTGTTGCATATAGTTATAGTTCATTCATTCCTGTGTGTCCTGCTTTCTTAAGATTGTATTATAAACTCTTTTCCATGGTCTTAAGTATTTTCCCACAATGTGATTTTGATGGCTATATAATATTCCATGTTTGATTATACCATAAACTATTTACTTATCTCCTCTTGTCTGTCATTTGATTGGCCTCTAATTCCTGCATTATGAGTAATACTGATTAACGTTATCTTAAGAAGATTGATACATAATCCTAATGCCTCAGAATTAGTCACATCGCATCTGGAGGTTTGTATTCTACTCTGGCCCTTAGTCCTCAGCACATATCCACGGAGGGCCTAAGAGGGTGCTGAGGATTCTAGCAGCTGTGGCTTAGGAAGCTCAGCTTGGGGAACGGGACTATTGGGCATGCAGGTAGACAAGGTAGCTGTTTTCGAATATTTGAAGCACTATTTTGAAAGAGGGATACACGTATTCTGTTGTATGATGTTTCAGTCCTCATGTTCAGCTAAGAAGAGTCAGGTTTTTTGTTTGTTCTGTTGTGTTTTGAGTCTATAGTAGTATAAGGAAGGCGACGAATAAGAGGGGTGCTAGAAATAACCGCACCCGGATGACACACATGAACTGGTACTGCCCCTGGACAAGCCAGGCCATTGGTCATCACCCCAGGCACAAGAAACTCCTTCTCATGAGTGGAGATTTGACTGAGAAAGGAAAAGGCTGATGTGCAGTGCTGATCTTTCTGTTATTTGACACGTGTTGCACTGTTAGGCAGGACTGAGCAAAGGTTTCCTGTATTGGAAGAGAGGTTACGTTAGATGATATCCAAGTGGCTGGATGATTATTAGATGACAGTCTAGTTCAGAAAGTCCATGATTCAGCCTAGAAAATGATCAGCAGTATTGCCAAAGTGAGTAAATAAGATTTACATGTCTCTCTTCCCGGTCCTTAGAGAAGCGCGATTTCCATCTGGTGCTCAAACTTGCTTTTTTAAAAACAGCTTTATTGACATCTGGTTGCCGATAGTTAATAGAGTGTGGTGCACTTAAAAACTGCTGAAAGAGACGATCTCATGACAGATGCTCAGAACTGGCTTTTGCGAGGCTAGGAGGAGAGGACAGCGATGATGCCCAACTTGTCAGGTGCTGGGCGTTAAGTGCAATGCTCTGTGGTGACTGAGTAGATTCCCTCTGAAGGTTTGAGAATTTAAGCAATTTATTCAGGGTGCACCAGTCAGAATTTTTTGGTTGTAAGAAACAAAACTCACTGCCACTAATGTAAGCCTGAGGCTCAAATACATCCATGACCTTGAATTCTACAATGGACCCCTCTATCTTGATAACATATTACCACTTAAAAAATTATATATATAATACATAATATAATAATATGTTATAATATATATCATATATTATCATATGCTATAATATAATAAAACAGATAATGTTTGTTTTAGGCTCAGAGGTACATGTGCAGTGTTGTTATATTTGTGAATTGTGTGCCATAGGGGTTTGGGATACAGATTATTTCATCACCCAGGTAATAAGACTACTACCTGATGGGTAAATTTTTTTATCACCTCCCTCCTCCCACCCTCCACTCTCAAGTAGGCCCCCTGTTTCTGTCGTTCCCTTCTTTGCAGCCGTGTGTTCTCATTGTAAAACTTTATATCTTGAGATACTCTTAGATTTACAGAAGAGTTGCAACAATCGTACTGAGAATTCTCACGTATCCTTTACCCAAGTTTGTCTAATGTTCACTTCTTTTTTTTTTTTTTTTTGGAGACAGAGTCTCGCTCTGTTGCCAGGCACAAAGCTGGAGTGCAGTGGCGCGATCTCGGCTCATTGCAACCTCCGCCTCCCAGGTTCAAGCAATTCTCTTGCCTCAGCCTCCCAAGCAGCTGGGACTACAGGTGCGCACCACCATGCCCAGCTAATTTTTTTGTATTTTTTAGTAGAGATGGGGTTTCACCATGTTGGCCAGGATGGTCTCGGTCTCCTGACTTCGTGATCCGCTGGCCTCGGCCTACCAAAGTGCTGGGATTATAGGTGTGAGCCACCACGCCCGGCCTAATGTTCGCTTCTGACATAACCATCACTTAGTGAGCAAAACCAAGAAATTAGCATTCATGCAATATTATCAGCTGAACTTCAGATTTTATTTAGATTTCACCACATTTCCTATTAATGTCTTTTTCTTTACCATGATCTAGTCCAGGATCCCATGTTGCATTTAGTTTTCATTTCTCATCCATCTGGGACCGTTTTTGAGCTTTATCTTTCATGATCTCGACAGAGATCATGAAAGAGTGCTGGCCAGCTAGTTTGTGAAAGGTCCCTCAGTTTGGGTCTCTGGCTGTTTCTCATGATGGGGTTGAGGTTAAGGACCATTGCGACCATTACCACCAAGTGCTCCCCTGTCTCTCTTTGTGCAGCATGTCGGTATACTATGCTGAGTCATCTCATTACTGGTAAAGTTAACCTCAATTACGTTCTTAAGATGGTGTTTGCCAGTTTCTTCACTGTGCACTTACCATTTGTCATTAACAAATTTTGCTTTGAGATCATCCACATATGCTTTTTTGCTATATACTTTTGCCCACCAGTTTTAGCATCCTTCATAAATCAGCTTTTTTGTTTAAGCTGAGTCAAGTGAATTCCCAGAAAAAAATGCATAGATGCAGAGAGCTGACAGCCTGGCTTCCCGGGGTCATCTGTTTTCCCTTCTATGTCACTTTTGGGGCCAGCTATTTCTCTCTAGGCCCCCTTCATTCCCCTCTCTCTGCATGGCCGTCTCTGCTCTCCAGATCATGTGATTGAGAACAAGGCTGCCATTCATACCTCTCAGCAGTGTAAGAGACCAGCCCAAGGGAGGTGAGCTCTCCTAGTTCCAAGCCCAAGTTATTGAGGAAAGGATTCTGACTGGTCCAGTCTGGGTCAGTACCCAAGCCCTGATACATTACCTTGGCTCCAGAGGTGCAAGATTGAATTGCTTATGTAAGTCTGCTTGGGACACCCCTTAGTATTAGGATGGGTGGAAAATATTCCCCCAAATCTCTGTGAGATGAGCAGCCCCCCAGTGTGTATCCAATCCACAGCATGTTGGAGGCATCATCAGCACCAGAACACAGGTCCCTCCACTTTTAAGCACTGTGACTTCCTTGTCAATGCCTTGGCACACGTTAGGCACTGAATCTGTGACAACTTGACTTCTCTGCCTCGATCACAATCAAGCTAGAGTGGCACTTTATCCCAATCCTGGAAACAAATATGAAATCACACTTGGGTAGGAAGGGAAGGTGAAGGGCTGAAGGTCCCCAAGAGTTCCCTGGGCTTAAAGCTCTTTTTGGTGATCTTTGGAGCTGGGTTGTCATCCAGCTGTGTTATCCTAATTCTCTAAAGACATGAAACTAAAACCCAAGAGCTAATTACTTAGGGTGATTGACCTTAAAATGCAGCAGATTTTCAGAAATGATTAGAAAATCTTTTCTGAAAGGAGAGATGCCTGGATCAGATTCTTCGAGGAAGGAAAGCAAAGCATACCTCCCTGCTTCAATGGGGAGCAAAGGGAGGGCTGGGTGCATCTTGGGAAGAAAACAATGCTTAGCAACATTTTTTAGATTCCTGATTCATATTTTACCCCTGATGTCAGGAATGGAGCATCCTTTTCTCCCCTGGCAGCTTGCTTATGGCACTAAAAAATCCAAGATAAATGGGACGCTCTGTGAATGAAGCCTGGAACAGCTGGACATTGCTGGACACAACTGCAATGGCTGGTCAAATGGGGACATCTGGTTCACCTCCCCAGAGGTTTGGCGGTGGTAATAGGCCCAATAAAGATAATTCAATCAGTCACTGCAGGCTGGGGCTCCCTGGAGCCCAAACACTGGGCTGCAGAGATTGGGTTTCTTTTTCATGGGAGCAGAGGAAGGAGACTGGTGGGAGTGCCAGCTGTGTGCCTGGTTTCTCCCGCCTGAAATTCTGGGTCCCTGCAACTATGGGGGACAACTTCCCAGGAAAGGTAAGAGATTGCCTATTATAATTTGGTAGCACACAAAAGGCCAGGACCTCTAGAAAGAATTCTCAGTGCATAGTGTGGCGGATATTTGTTCCATAGTGACTCAGTGAAGGATTCTTCGAGGTCAGAAGGCTCAGGATGAAGACAGTCCTAATACAAGTGCTCAGTAGTCTTGAGCAAAAGACTTAGTCTCTCCTGAAACTCAATTTTCTCATCTGTAAAATGAGGACAGGAATATAATCTCCCAGGATTGTCATGAACATTATATAAAATCATGAATGTGGTGAAGTTTGCTAGAAAAATGTGAGCCACGTTGGTGGTGGATGAGATCAGATCAACAGTTTGTGATGCTCTCAACCAAGTGTCTTTTCTCTATAGTGACAGATGACATGAGACCTGAACCTCACAGGAAACTCAGGCATCTTCATTTTAGCCTCTAGTCTCAAACTTTAAAAAATAACTTAGTTTTCTATACAAAGAGGATGTAGGGAAATGACGTGCTGTATATCCATGCCTTAATTTTTACTCCCTACAGAAGGATCTGCGAGCAATAAGACTGCCTAGAAGGTGACAGGAGAAGTGTGTGGACCTCACAGGGCTAAAGATTAGATTTGAAGATAATGAAACTGAGGTTCCAAAAAGCCACCAGGACTAGTCAAAATTATAATTCAGGGCTGAGTCTTCTATCCAGCTCTCATCAGCAAGTGATTTTTGGTTCCAACACGCTCTGTGATTTCCTGGGCTCAGACAGTACTTCAGACTGTCCTGACTAAGTCACTAGTTTACCTCCATTTCCCTAGTCCCCCTATATATTGCTGATCACCTACAATATGAGGGTTCTTCACCATCAAAGGAGTGACTCTTAAACCAAATGTTCAGTAACATCCCCCAAGATGTTACAAGAAACAATTGCATTAGTTTGGTGGGGTGGGGTTGGAGGCAAGAGGTAAGGTGGGTGTAGATGGTGGGATGGAGGGGCTTCTTTGGCCTTAGTGTCCTGGTCTGAAGAAGTGCCCACAGAGCATGGCCATTGGGTGCATGGAGGGTGCAGAATGACAAAACAGGGTCCAGTCACAAGAGCCTCTTTGATTCAAAAGAATGTGACATGAGGAATGACTCTATTTAGCTTCCTTCACTAAGGGAATATTTGTCAGTGGGATCATGAGTCAGAAGAGGAAAGGGTCTTTTCTAACCTAAAAATAAAGCCGTGGGGACAGAGCAGTGAGGGGGGTTTGCGGTTTGACCTTTCCTATTTCTGAATGCGTGTGCTGTGTGTGTTCCATGAGTGGAGGAAGCCAGGCGAGCGTGGAAGACAGCCATCTCCAGCCTTGGCTTGAAGAAGCCTTGCTGGTAAAATGAGCACTTGGTGGCAGCATAGGTTAGTGGTAATACCTAAAACCACAGTCCTTGCAGGCTGTGGTGTGCTAATGACCTGGCATCTTCTGCACCAAGTCCTGTCTGCTGTCCATCTTGGCCCTCCCTGGCATTGATTCCGGTAGCTCAGCCATGGGGCTTGGCTCCCACCCCTTAGTCACAGAGCTCACGTGACTCAGCCCCTTCTTAGGCATGCTGCCAAATTGCGGCCAATGTCTAGCACTGCCTTTGGGTTCACCGAGGATGCATATTGCTCTGATGTCCATCTGAACCACGGTACAGAGCAGGGTGTGAGGCATCGCCTGAGGACAAACTGTCATCAGAATATGCAAGAATTCTGCTTAGGGTGTGTCAAAGAGCAAACCAGGGCTGAACATTCACCATGTAATTAGCGCAGAAATGCAGGATGCATTTTAACTCCTTCTACTCTCTAGCTCTCAAAGCTAGTATATGAAATTCCACCCCATGAACAAACATGCCTAAAAACCAGTGTCCAACAACCTTGTAGGTAGGCTCAGAAAATATTTGGGATTATATTCTTTTTATCTTTCTCATCTCCCATAAGAAAGCAAGCCTTCGTCTGAAATCCCCACCGTGTGCCCACCCACAGAGACACGGAAGTCCCTGGACATCCAGCCACAAAAGCGGGGACAGAAAGGGTGAGAATGAAACACTCCCCGCTTCCTCTTCCACTTACCACGCGGCTCCTGCGCCCACACCTCGCTACACTCAGGCCCTTCCCTGCTACGAATCTGCTTTCTCTACTATCCTGCATAAATCCTACTCTCCCTGGAAAGGCCAGCCCCCAACCAGCCTCCCCAAATGCTCTACCCTACGGTGCTCTCTCCTTCCTTGCAACACCCGCACATTTGTACGCTGTGCCGCTCGATTTTAGCCCTTATCGGTCGACTCTTCTGTTTGCTATTGTTTTGTGTTACCCCAACTAAGCTAAGGTGCATGCGCAAGAGTGAGGCATAAAACCTTTGCAGTCCAAATCCCAGGCAAGCAGCTTGCACTCCGAGGCATGGCCATATTGGAAGTCAGAGTTGATCAATCCACTCTCCAGGGCTGATTGGGAGGAGTACGTGAGTGAAAGTATGTAAAGGACTTAGAATAATGGTCGGCACACAATAATGAGGTGAAAACACTGTTTATTGGTATTACTGTTACTCGAGGATAAAGATGATGTAATTGGTTTAGATTTAAGATTCTCCGGCATATTGGTCTTCACCACACCCACAGCATAACTGGTGGTCCAAACAATATAGATAAACTAGAAGTAGTACACAAGCTTCACGTCCAGCTTGGTACCACTGCTGCGGTAAAGCTGCTGAGTGGCCTGGTTAAAACGGTGAGTATGTCGGCCCTAGGAGGGTTGAGAACCCTGACACTGATCCGCTGCACAGAGTGTCTTGAGAAAAGGCCTGAGAGCAGAGTGCAAGCTCCTAAGGTGCCTGTAGACCATGTGTTCCACGGCCTTCTTGGGTCTCTTCTGGCCTCACACTCTGTAAATCTGAATTTGATGCTCCCCAGCAAGGAGGTGCCGAGAGCCCTGCCCCGGAGGGTCTGTCAGCGCCTGGGATGAAGTAATTGGAGGGGGACAGCTGCATGTGTCTCAATAAACAGATGAACTCAGTCAGCACCCTCAATAGCAACCAGCACAGAAGAGCATCCCTGTGAGGCCGCCTGGCTCTGGGGCCAGCACATGGTGCAAGAAGGAGAGATCCTCTCATTCCACCCCTCAGATCACTCTCAGGAAAACAGCTCCCAGAGAGGTGAAGCAACCTGCCGGAAGTCACGCATCCAGCACGTGGTAAAACTCAAACCTACAGCCAAAGTGTCTCGGATCCCATTCAACTACTCATCGGTCAGACTAAGTTTGGAGGAAGCACAGTCCCAATACCTCCAAGCCTGCCGCAGTCCTCCATGAGAGACCCCAGGGTCAAGGGGAGTTCTCGAGGTCATGCAGTCCAATCTCCTGCTTCTCTGCAAAAGAGCCTGGTCCCTGAATGCAGGTGACATGTTAGGTGCAAAGTGTCCTGAATTTAGACCAACTGATTTGTGCTGTGACTTAGGCAGCTGTCTCATTCTGAGCTTCTGTTGTTTTCTCGTTCAGTGGGGAAAAAATAATAAAATTCCTGGCCCATGAGACCTGGGATTTTTTTTTAATCACAGAATCTCCCAGTTTCGAGTTGGAATTCAAAAAAAATCTGTTTGTCGAGTGAATCCTGACTGCTTGAGCATGTTCCGATCGAGTTCACATACAACCTGGAGAGCACGTGAGGAGCATTACAGTCAGACCAGCTCCACCTTGGTCTGGGAGGTGGGAGAGCCAGTGTCATTGCCACATAGAGGAGCAGGAGAAGGGGGTACAGAGGAGTTAGACCACTTTTCCTTGGGCTTTGGAGGGTGCTTATGAACCTGAAGCGCTGGGACCTCATTCAAGGCAAGGTACTGTTTTCCTCTCTCCTGGGTAAGTCACTGAATCTCACTGGGCCTCAGTTTCTTCATCTGTAAAACAGTGACAAAAATCTCACCCTTATTGGGAGGCAGCAAGGACTAGATGAAATAGTGCACTTTGTCAAGCACTGTGACACTGTGTGAGCCATTAGACCCTGTTTACAGATGACTGTTAATGTGGGGAACCATTTAAGCTGACACTTGTGATGGATCCCTTATTCCCACGGTCATTCAGAAAAATTCAGTGTTTCTCGCAAACGCCCTTCGGGCTAGGGCTGTACCTACACCTCCAGATGGCGTCCGGCTGTCGGCTGTCCACTACACTGTTGGGGTCTGCTCTGCAGATTCCTGGCTGCACCTTGTAGTGTTGCTCCCCACAACGGGGAGATAGTGGAGGGCTGCATCTGCTACGCGCAAGTGCAGGGATGGGCAACAGTTCCAGCGTGACCCTCTGCACCCAGATGCTTTTTCTTGTGGCGTGCCCACTGAATCATGTTGGAAAGTCTCCATGGGGACAGACTGAAGAGCTGGATGCTCCTTTCCCCCTCTTTCTCCACCCCTGTTCCTCCTCCTCTCCATCTCGATCTTTAAGCAGTCTACATGGTTCCTTTCTTCTCTCTTCCTTTCTTACTAACTTGAACATTTTAATCAGTATGGCACATCTCTGGGGTCTCCACACTGTCACTACAATTTGCTGTGGTTCAATGGCTGAATTTTCTTTTCCCTTTCAGTGGGAAACAGAATGATTTCTATGATAGAAGCTGACTGGTCCAGAGGGGCCTCTGCACAAAGAGCACTATGAAGAAAGGAGACAGCTGGCTGAAAAGAGAGAAGGGATTTGGGGAATTGAAATGTCTTATGATATTGGACTTAAACGTGGAAAATTCACTGCTCTGCATTGCTCAAATGCCTCTGAATTAGAGCAGAAGGGCTATCAGTTAATTTTCTAACTCTGGGTAGGAATTTCTGGCCCAGAGCTTTGCAGGATTTTTTTTTTTCTCTGACTGGTACAATGCCCATTAGGCTGGGCCTTGGTCTACACTCATCTTTTCCTTTATGGTGTGGACTGACCCATGGTCTGCTCAGCTGGTGGGGCTGTGACTGATTATCCCTCTGCCTTCAGGGAGGGTGGCATTCAATTTACTGCAGAGGAGATGCTGCCTCTAGTTACCTTCAGCCACTTCTTTAGGGACAAGGACTCGGGACACCTTTATGAAGTAGTATGGCCTATTGGGAAGAGCACAGTATCAAGGACAGAAGACGGGGTTTCCCTCCCACCTGTCACTCACCTGCTGACAGCCTAGGAATGATCACTTCTCCCTCTGACCTGCTTATTCCTCAGCTGTGAAGCAAGGGACATGGTTTTGACTTCTTTCCTGAGGTCACTGGGAAGTCCATACAGTTCCAAGTAGGGTTTTGAGGATCAGATTTGCTTGAGGAGTCATTGACCAAAAGAGTTATAGCAGAACAATTGGGAAGTTTGGAACTTTAATTTTTACATTTTTTTATTGTAACCCTATCATATTGAATTGCATTCCGCAGTTCAGCTGTCCCTCTTATTTTTAACACTTAAATACCTTTATTTGTGCACAAATCCCTGTGCATAAGAGTTTTACCTCTGCTTCCTAGAATTTGAAATTAAGTACTAGGACTAGGCATCACCAAATTTGCTATCCTCAAACTCCAGTTTTGCTGTAAATTCTGAATCCAGTTGAGCACAGTTCAGACTGGAAATTTTGCGGGTCTTGGTTTCTAAGCCTACTTTCTCACAGCCTTTCCCTTCTGCTACTTGCCCCACAGTGAGCTTCTGCCAGCAGAGAGCTGCCAACATCAGCTGGCTTTGATTTCTAATGGCCACAGCGTTTTCTATGAACTTAGCCCAATGTAAGATCACCTCTGCTGCTGTTTGATCTCCTATTTCCTTTCCTTTCTGCTTCACTTTGGCCTATTTTCAGAGTCTAACTCTCAAAAAGATTGATTCCAGGAAATTTTTGTTTCCTTTCTTAAGATGTTTGGGGATTTTTCTATCATTTTCTTTTCCAAGGCATCACCCACAAAAGGGTGACTTCTGAAGCATGGTTAAGAGTCATTGGCATCCCTCGCTCTTGTGTCTTATTTGCAGTGTCCTAAGGATTTTGTGTGTGTCAAGCATCTTCCAGAAGGGTTAAACTGGGAATCATGCCCAGGAATATCAAACATGTTCAACAACATGTACACATATAGGTATGTGGTGCATCTGTATATGTCTAGATGTCTTGGTGCATGCCTGGATGTTAAAACTACTTACAGTTAGTTCTTGGATTTATTCTGAATATGAAGAATGCTGGATACCATTTAGTTATTTCTTATTATATATCAGGAATTATTTTAGGTGCTTTCTATACGTATATTATAGAGAAACACAAGAAAGTAGGTATTTTTAATCTCCATTTATGATGAGAAGGAATCTGATTGAGAATCAGATAAGACAAATAACTTTCCCAAATTCTCACAGTTCCGAAGTGTCAGAATCAGGGCCCAAAGCCACCTGGTGTGAGGATATCCTTGTTGTGTGGCCTCATCTATCAGCCTGGGGAGGATATTCCATTAGATCGGCTCCTATGGTTTCTCTTAGGTCACCTGAAGTAGGTAGAGTTTGTGCTTGAACGAGTGGGGACTTTTCTTTCAGCCCCTAACTTTGGGGCAAAGTTTCAGGCAAAAACTTAGGCTTCAATTAGGAGATCAATAATACTGTCAGGTATTTGCTCTTAGCATGGATGCATCCCCCTTCTTGGAGTCCATTTCAGCTTCCTGACCTTCTGTTTTGTCTCTTTAATTGGAGAAGGCTGAGGAGCTAGGGAAGCTCAGGGGCTCCACCCTGGGAGAGTTTCATCCTCAGAGAAGGAACTTCTCCAACCCACTAGGCCATGGCTCAGAAGGAGCTAGCCCTTCCAACACTGTTTTCTTAGCGCAGGGACTTTGGAGGGACCCGTGTCATGCTGGAGGGGAGAAGAGTGTGGCAGAAGCTAGTTAACTCCAGCTCCAAGTGGGTATTAACTTCCATACAGACAAAATATGGGGTTGGGATGTTCCCTTCCCCCTCCCTACCCTTCTCCACCAAGTGCAAAGGATTGCACCATTTGTATCTACTCATCTGTGCCCAGCACTGGGCTTTGTATTGTGGGTAAAATAGATGAAGAATTTTAATGACAGGGTCCCTGTTTGCAAGTTTATCCAGTGTGTTTTCTTTCTCCCTCCTGAAAGGATAGGATCTTTTACAGACAAAGAGAAATTCTTAATGATTTTGTGAGCCCACTCAGTGGTTATCTTTGCTTAATAACCCTGCTCTAGGACATTGAGTTTTGTGGGTGATAACTGATCTCACTCTTTAAATATTTCTGAGTTCTAAATCAATTGAGAATATACAAGAGTCAGACAGATGAATACCAAAATGTCATTTTTATTGTAAATGAAGTGGAATTCAAATAAGTGGTTGAGACATAGCCACAGTTGGCCCTCCCATTATCCTGGAAGAATTATAGTTAGTAGTGTAGACATGCCCAATCTCACTGTCAGAAAAGTGGTGCCAAAGAAAGGGAAAATAAGAGAGACCACAATACGCTTAGTTGTAATACATCAAGTCCACCTAAGGAAAGGCTCAAGAAGGGCCAGATCCAAGCCAGGGACAAAGGCTGGATGTATTACTCAGTGGACATCTCAGCAGGAAAGCATGAAGCAAGGGGAATGACAGTTACTCTCTGGGGTAGGGAAATTCTCTAGTTGCTCTACCTCAGTTAAGTTGAAGAGCAATTATTTGAAAGTTGCATTAATAATCTGAGAGTGACTCAGCAATCCCATTACTGGGTATATATCCAAAGGATTATAAATCGTTCTATTATAAGGACACATGCACACAAATGTTCACTGCGGCACTGTTTACAATAGCAAAGACTTGGAATCAACTCAAATACCCATTGATGATAGACTGGACAAGGAAAATATGGCACATATACACCATGGAATACTATGCAGCCATAAAAAATGATGAGTTCGTGTCCTTTGTAGGGACATGGATGAACCTGGAAACCATCATTCTCAGCAAACTGACTCAAGAACAGAAAATCAAACACTGCATGTTCTCACTCATAGGTGGGTGTTAAACAATGAGAACACATGGGCACAGGGAGGGGAGCATCACACACTGGGGTCTGTGGGGAGGAACTAGGGGAGGGACAGAGGCAGGTAGGGAGTTGGGGAGGGATAACATGGGGAGAAATGCCAGATACAGGTGATGGGGAGGAAGGCAGCAAACCACATTGCCATGTACAAACCTATGCAACAATCTTGCATGTTCTTCAAAAGTACCCCCAAACCTAAAACTCAATAAAATATATATATATATATATATAATATATATTCTTAGAGATCAGAAAGAGCATTACTATCTCCATGTGGACCGAATAGACAAGACATTCCCCCATTAAAAGTGAGGCAGAATGCCTACCACACACAAAGATGTGAAAGTCTGGGTTCCTGTTTCTAACGCTGGTCCGATGGAGGAGAGGATGAGAGACCACATGGTGGAGACGGAAATCACTGGTCACCACCAACACACAGAGCTCCATGTGCCGTATACTGCTGGTTAAAGAAATTTTAAAATTTCAGCCAGAAAATTCTTAATGTTTTGCTCGTGTTTGCCCTCTGCCTCTTCTCAATATTACGTTATTAGTACACCTTATACAACGCCAATAAGGTTCACTAACTTATGTGTAACCTTCAGTTCTCCCCACCATAAATAGCACGAGAACTCTTGCCTTCTAGAAATAAGTTTTTCTAGTGGCCTTTACAAGAATAGTTTAGTGGAAAAAATATCGGGACACTAGAATATAAGCTTTCTTCAACTACCTGCTCAATGTTTTCAGCCAGATTTCTTTGATATGCATCTTTCTCTTCAAAATAATCCCTCAGTTTCTTTTACTTGGAGTTCAGCACTAATCCTGGTTGCTTTCTAATATTGCTATCTGTCCAATACTGGTCACATTTCTCCTATGTGTTCCTGAAGGCTACATTTAGGTTTTGTCCTTCCTTACAGTACCCAAAGCACCTGAAACAGCTGTGTGCATCTGGTGAGCACTTGGAAGCAAATGCATGTTAAGCTAAATTGTGAAATTAACATTAGATTTTGGCTTAAAATAAAGCAGCTCATCTTCCACTAGAAGGGCACAGCCAACCCAATTTCCTGTTCCTTCTCCAAGGCCAGCAGTATCAGAATTGATGCTTAGGAGGATGATCCTCCTTTGAGATCCATCAGAGTCAAGGGAAGATTTGGTGGGGTCCACTGTCCTTAAGGCAATGCCATGGAATAGTAGAGCAGGGTGGAGCTTTTAGAGATCACATAGGCCAACAGATATGAAAACTGAGGCTCTGAAAAGGAAATCAAATTGGCCCAGGGGCCCCTGTTGGATGGTGAAAGAGTCAGTGTTGAATCTCTTTCTGTTACACAATGAGATCAGCTCATAATCATAACAAAATTTCAACCTGAACTAGGAGAAAATAAAATTTTCTGGCTATTAAAATAGTAAACACACCAGAATGTGTCATTCCCTCAATTATTTAAGTTATTCAAAGTATACCATTTTAACATTTTTTTGTCCTCGATGCTAACAATAAAGCTAAAAAATAACTAGCACATCGTTTACTGACTACACATGTTCTGACACACCCATGACCAAATGTGTCTCCCAAGCATCATGACCAGTCAAGTGAAAGCTTGAGCACTGTGGATCTGATCCTTTCCCCACTATAATAGGATTAGAAAGCACTTAACTTTTGCTCCTACTATTGGAACCAGATTTGTTCTCTCATCACAGAAACCCTTTTAGGAACAGCCGGGGGCCAGCGGGTCTTATCATTTATCACTTGTTTCAAGGGCTTAAACTCTGATCTGGGGATAATTTGGTATGTTTGAAAGAGGAACAAGCCTTTTGTCTAATCTAGAGAACAGAGTACAGAATCCAGCAGCCGGAAGTCTTGGGTTTATTTTTCTTAGGCAAACCCTAAGATGAATTTATCATCATTTCTGGGAGAAACAAAGAAGGGGTTCCAGGAATCCATCCCCAGCTGTCAGGTACTTATTTTTTAAAAAAAAGAAAGAAGGAGAAAGAAAAATAGCCTCTCAGGCTGAAGAAGTGCTGGTGATCCAGATCCCAGGAGATGAGAAGAAACAGGCATTCCTCAATGTCAGCCGGTGGCAGAGACGTGCGAACTTTCTTCCCTGAGCTCCCTGAACCATGGTCTGGTCTGGGTAATCTGAATAAACTCTCTTGAGGTTCTACTGGGTCTTAATTTAGTGTGAGAGAGGAGAGGATAGGTTGTCATATTGACATCTGGCTGCTTTTCTGAGTAGGGTTTGAGGAGTTTGTCTTGGGAGAATGAGGAACACATGGACTTCAGCTCCATTCAGAAGCTGCATGGATTTATTCAGACACATCGGAATACCAACTTTTCTTGAACTTTAAAGGGCAGATGAGTTCAGTACCTAAAATTGAGTTCTGGACAAAATGATGTTTCATCATATCTATGATTACAGTTTCTTGTAAGTGTAATTCCCTTTTGAATTGATAGATTACTTTTATGTTAATAACACAAAGTTCCAAAGCACTGTTTTACCCATTTCTTCAAATATTGCTGATTGAAAACATCTATAACATAGATCAAACATTAGGTGTTAAGCCTCGGGTGCTATGCCTGCTGTGAGTTTTAAATTGCTTTTGGAGAATTCTGCTTCTACTTCAAGTGGACTTTCTCTCTTTTATGACCTTAAAGGCTGAGTATTAGATGTGATATAAGTGAACTGAAAGAACAGGGCCCAGGTTTATCATCATTATTGTATTGCATTATTCTGTCTGCTTTTGTTATATTTTCACAAAGTGTTTTGAAATGCGCTTGCTCTAACAAGGGAGGATATTTGGGACATTTGATTTTCTAGAATGATATTACCAACATCCACATAGACAAAGGTGAAAGTCAATACTGATGATCTATTATTAAGGTCAGTTTTGTATTTTAATTGTTAGTAAATTACACTTGTTTAGCACTTTACGTAACCTTAAGTTAGTTTTTCCGAACACAGAGAGATTAAAATGTTATGCACAGATATACGTCTAACCAGTAGCAGAGGGTAGAACCTGAGGATCTCATTCTATTTTAAAGATACATGCACATGTATGTTCACTGCAGCACTATTCACAATAGCAAAGACGTGGAATCAACACAAAATGCCCATCAATGATAGGATGAAGAAAGGAAATATGGTACATACACACCATGGAATACTATGCAGCCCTAAAAAGGAACGAGATCATGTCCTTTGCAGGGACAAGGATGGAGTTGGAAGCCATTATCCTCAGCAAACTAATGCAGGAACAGAAAACCAAACATCACATGTTCTCACCTGTAAGTGGGAGCTGAACAATGAGTACACATGGACACAGGGAGGGGAAAAATACACATTGGGGACTGCCAGAGGAGGGGTCATGGGGAGGGACCTAAGAAAAATAAACCCAAGACTTCTGGCTGCTGAATTCTGTACTTTGGTCCCTAGATTCGACAAAAGGCTTATTCCTCTTTTAAACATACCAAATTATCCCTAGATCAAAGTTTAAGCCCTTGAAACAAGTGATAAATGATAAGAACTGCTGGCCAGTGGGTGTTCCTAAAAGGGCTTCTGTGGTGAGAGAACAAATCTGGTTAGCTATCAGGGTAAATAGCTAATTCATGTGAGGCTTAATACCTAGGTGATGGGTTGATAGGTATAGCAAACCACCGTGGCACACATTTACCTATATAACAAACCTTCACATTCTGCACATGTATCCTAGAACTTAAAATGAAATAAAATATAATAACCTGAGGATCTCTGCTTATATTTCATTATCTTTACAACACACTTCAGTTTAAGCAGAACCATTTTCTCCAGATATTAAAGTGGGTTTTGACTGATAATCAAAATTCTAATTTTCTCCAGTAAGCCAGTCTGTCCATATACACATAACTGACACCTTTGTTGATCTAATCTCTTCAATCCACCTGGCCGATTCCAAGTAGCTTCCCATCCCGGCAGGCAGGAGCACCTGGTACCTGCTACTGGTAGATTTCCTAGGATCTCCCTCATTGTTTAAAACAGCACAGGCTTCCCAACATGCCCCAGCTGCATCTAGTTGTGTGTAATATTAGAAAGAACAAAATCAGAAAGACATGGGCCCAAATGTTGAGTCCCTCACTTATTAACTCTGTGACTGTGAATGAGTTAATAAATCTCCTCATAAAAATTCTTAATAAAATATTAGCAATTCTGTCTAGCTCTACATAATGTATATATAATACTTATGACCAAGAATTTATTCAGAAACACAAAGTTTATTTAACATTAAAAATTTACTTAACATAATTTAACACATTAACCTGGGATCATCTCTGTAAACGCAAAAAAAGGATTTTACAAAATTTAACCCATTCATGAAAAATAAATAAAAGAAACATATCTTTTAACAACCTAGGAATAAAAGAAAACATCTGTAATCTGATAAATATTAATAATATCTGTGAAAAACCTAGAGCTAGCAGCATACATGAAATACTAAATTCTTTTCCCCCTAAGAATCAAAACAAGAGAGATACAGCACATTTGTGGATTAGAACATTCAATATGATTAAGGTGGCAATTCTTCCTAAATTGCTGAAAACAATCAGTAAAATTTTAGTGAAAATCAAAAAAAATGTGTGTGGTAGTAATTGAGCAGCTTATTCTAAAGCTTATATGGAAATACAATGAAACGAATTTTTCTAACACAATCATAAAAAGATTAGAGTTGGAGGAATATAAGGCTTGTTATAAGGCCACAGTAGTCAAGACAGGGTGATACTGACATGAGAACTGACAAATGGGTCAACGGAAGAAAATAGAGAGTTCAGAAATTGACCCACACGTATATGGTCAATTTTTTGACCAAGTCACCATGGCAAATCAATGGAGGAATGAAAGTCTTTAAACAAATGATTTGGGAAGAAGTAGATTCCATTTGGGTGCAAAGAAAATGAACTGCACACACTACCTTAACCACTACCTTATACCATACACAGGAATTAGTTTGACATAGCTCATAGAACAAAATGTAAAATGTAAAATTATAAGGCTTCTAGAAGAAAGCATAGGGGAATATACTTATGATTGTGGGTAGGCAAAAATGTATCAGCTAGGACATAAAAAACACTAAGTATATAATAAAATATTAATAAATTGGAATTCACAAAATTAAAAAATTCTTCTCATTACTAACTACCATGAAGAAAACATGAAAGCAAATCACAGACTGGAAGAAAATATTCCTAATACATTAATCTGACCAATGACTTTTTTACTTTTTTGAGACAGGGTCTCTCTGTGCCCAAGCTGGAGTACAGTGGTGCAATCTCAGCTCACTTTAGCCTCAACAGCCCTGGCCCAAGCAATCCTCTCCCTTCAGCCTCCCAAGTAGCTGGGACTATATCACGCACTACCACACCTAGCTATTTTTTGTATTTTTGCAGAGACAAGGTATCACTATGTTGCCCAGGCTGGTCTTGAATTCCTGAACTCAAGTGACCCCTCCACCTTGGCTTCCCAAAGCATTGGGATTACAGGTTTGAGCTACTGTGCTCAGCCACACATGACTTTTATATAAAAAACAGAAGAAGTTCTACTACTTAAAAATCAATAAGAAAGATGAATAATTCAATTTTTTAAAAAGGACAAAAAGAACCTTGGCTATATATATCACAAAGATATATAAAAGCCAATGAGTAATGAAAAAGTACTTGACATCACCAGTATTTAGAGAAATTGAACTAAAATCACAATGAGATTCCACTTCACACACACTAGAATGATTAAAATTAAGACTGATGAAACGAAGTGTTGACAGGGATGTGCAGGCACCAGAGAGCTCTTATACTGTTGTGGGCTGGTAGAATGGTACAGCCACCCTAAAACTCTATTTGGTGGGTTTTTATGAAATTTGCCCTTCATCTTCCCTGTGATCCTGCAATTTCACTCCCAGGTATTTACCCAAGAGAAATGAAGACATATGCACAAAATGTCTGGAATGAGAATATTCATAGCAGACTTTGCAAAAACAGCCAGAACTGAAAAGAATCTGGATGTGCATTAGCAAGAATGGATGAGTAAACTAAGATACATTCATATGATGAATAAAAGACAGATTACCAACACACACAACCAGATGAATGAATCTCAAAATACTATGTTGAGTGAACAAAGCCAGATGCAAAATATTTCATTTATATGATTACCTTTATATGAAGTTCAAGAATAGGTATCATGGGCAGAATCATATCCCCTCCAAAATTCATATGTTCACGTCCTAATCCCCAGTGCCTCGGAATGTGAATATATTTGGAGATAGAGCCTTTAAAGAGGTAATTGAGTAAAAATGAGACCATTATTGTGGGCCCTAATCCAATATGGTGTCCTATAAGACAAGGAGATTAGGACACACAGAGGAAAGACCGTGTACGACAAAGGGTGAAGACGATCATCTACAAGCCAAGGAGAGAGATTGGTCTCAGAAGAAACCACCCCTACAAACATGTCAGTCTTGGAATTCTGTCCTCCAGACTGTAGGAAAATAAGTTTCTGTCATTTAAGCCACCCAGTCTGTGGTGCTATGTTATGAACAGTGGCCCTTGCAAATTAATACAATGGGCAAAACTAATAAATGATAAAAGAAAACTGAGAAGTGGCTGCCTCTTGGGGGAAGGTTTTTGATTTAAAAGGGGCATCGAGAAATTTTCTAGGTTGGTGAATATGTTCTATATCTTGGTTAGGGAGGCAGTTCCTGGATGTGAAAATGTCAATATATTTTTTAAGCTGTATTCTTAACATAGGTGCATTCTGTTGTCTGTGAATTATACATCAACCCTAAATGGGAAAAAATTTAAATTCGTTTATATACTAGCATTTCAGCTGAACGGGAGGATGATGATAATGTAGCTTTTGTTGTTGCTAAGATGAAATGAGATGACACCTATGAAATGCTGGCACAGTGCTTAGCATATGGGAAGCTCTCAATGTTAGCGCAATCAGAACCTGTCTCCCTATACTGGCCTCTTGCTCTTTTGGAATATTTGCTTCCTGGAATTTTAGCTAAAAACATCAATGAGACAAAGCAGACGACTTTGTTCTTTTTTTTCTGTGAACTCTGCTTTTTGTGGAGGCTTCTTTCTCCTTTTCAATATGTTCAGGAATAATCCCCAAGGGCCATGTAGAAGGGCCAGCATCCTACCCGTTCCGGGCTTGCCCTTCACCTGGCAAGAGGCTCTGATTCCATCCCTGAAAGAATTTCACACATTCTCCTGGTGACCATTAATTCCTTTCCAGCTCCAGTGTCACCCTGGAAACTGCCCCACGAAGGGTTTGTTTTCAGGCATTCAAGCAGGCATCTGTTGATCTTGCTCTGATTCACTTTTCCGCTGGGAAAAAAGGATTGCCTCCCTCTCCCCTGGATGGGTGGCGTTTTTTTTACATGATGCCTGAAGAGGAGAACTGATGTGCAGCTGGTTACATCTGAAAGCCAGTTGCTGAGAGAGCCATTTGTCCTTCACCTCATACTGTTTAGCTTTTGCTCAAAATTTTTAATAATGTTAATGTTCAGCTTGAATTTTTCACTGTGAACAAAGTAGAGCTGCATTCATCATCAAATGATGATATAGGAATCCTTAACCTTGTTCATATGTGTCTTCTCTTTATGAGGTCATTCCCAAATCACTGGGAAAATTAGCTATATTCCTATGGGTGGAAAGGGTGGGAAGCTGGTATTAGGATGGCCAGAGACAACACATTATCTAGAAATCTCAATGCCAGCATGGTTGGTGTCACTGTACACTTCTACGCCCAAAGACTTTCAGTGGCTTCCTGCTTGCCACCATAACAGATCTGAACTGACCTGGCTTTCCTAGCACCACAGGACTGGCCTCTCCCTACCTATAGGACCTCACTTGCTCTGTTATCCAGCATGTATCCTCCACTCTTTCAAGACTTGTCTCTTTGCTGTCCCTGCGGGAGCTATAGTCATTCCCATAGAAGGCTGACAGAGGATGTTAGAGTTGGTGATACTCATTCAGGGAGATCTGTCTGGGGGAGGACTCAGGTTAGCCTGTGGAATCGATCGGGTTCAGATTAGCTAAGACTGGAGAATGTAGAACAGAGAGTAAGTGTATTTGTTGGTAGCTTCCTGGTTGGATAGGTAGGGAAAATCCCTAAGAAGTTTTGAGTTTATCAAGAAAGCTTCATGGAATGTCACTGAGCTAGGACGAGTGACTTTATTCTGGGCCAGATTGAAGACTGGCTGAAACAGGGAGGAGGCAAAAGCACCTCTCCATAAGATAGCCCATCAGTGCCATGTCAGTTACCATTGCCATGGCAGCACCTGGAAGTTACCGCCACTTTCCATGGCAACGACCCGGAAATTACCACCCTTTTTCCTAGAAATCTCAGAGTAACTTGTCCCTTAATTTTCATGTAATTAAACATGGATATAAATCTGACCTCAGAGCTGCCTCTGAGCTGCTGCTCTCAACACACCGCCTGTCGGGGAGGCTTGCTCCACAGGAGCAGTCATGAAGCTGTAACACTGCAACCTCAATAAATCTGTTTTCTACCATGGGCTCACTCTGAATTCTTTCTTGAGTGAAGCCAAGAATCTTCCTGTGCCAAGCCCCAATTCTGGGACTTGCTTGCCCTATATCACCACTACGTTTTACAACTCCAGGGCCACCATGCACATGGAATAAAATAGAGTTGTCTAAGATGGGTGGCCTTGGCTTCACAGAAGGCATGGAATTTCAAAAGCAACTTAAGAGACAGAGAAGAAGAGAGAGAGGTGCAGGTTTGGAGGGAACTCAGGAATGAATAAGGGAAAGTTGTCCATTGTTTTTTTTTTTTAAAAATGCTCTTTTTCAACTCATGTTGGTCAGAACCTTATCAGAGGTCCAAACCCATGTCTGTGCTAATCTAGTTCAGCCTGAAAATAGGACGGAAGAAGAGAAGTTAAATAAACTGTAATTGCCTTGCCTGGAGGAATGAAGTCCAAAGGGTGACTCAACGGAGCTTTCAAACCCAGGAAAGGTCATTTTACAGGCTGTGGTGGCCAGCTGTCCTCTAACACTCCCATGACTACAAAGCAAGTTTTAACTCTTGGCTATTCATGACTCATTTTAGAAAGCTATTCTGCATGGTTGACCCTGTTCCAGTTTATTTATACCCTAGTTGGCTCCATAAAAGGGTTCAAGGAACAGCATTTGAAATTTTTTTTTTTTGAGACAGAGTCTTGCTCTGTCGCCCAGGCTGGAGTGCAATGGTGTGATCTCAGCTCATGGCAACCTCTGCCTCCCAGGTTCAAGTGATTCTCCTGCCTCAGCCTCCTGAATAGCTGGGACTACTAGCACATGCCAACACTCCCAGCTACTTATTTTTTCTTTTTGTATTTTTAGTAGAGATGGGGTTTCACCATGTTAGCTCTGATGGTCTCGATCTCCTGACCTTATAATCCTCCCGCCTCAGCCTCCTAAAGTGCTGGGATTATAGGCATGAGCCACTGCACCTAGCCCATTTGAACTTTTTTTTTTTTTTTTTAGAGAGAAAAGGAGAAAGAAAGAAAGAAACATCAAAAGAAAGAAAAAAAAGAATGAAAGAGAGAAAGAAAGAGGAAGAGAAAGAGGGAGAGAGAGAATGGGATTCTTGTTTTATTGCCCAGGCTAGAATACAGTCTAAAAATGGGTATTAAAAACCTCTTTTATGCCAATAATTATGTTTAACAATGGAGACAGGAAGGAATAGGGGATGAAAATAACAAATAAGCAGCCAAC
>CAUYQU010082491.1:0-35005 GCA_963574635.1 Cheracebus regulus | reverse complement strand
GCATTCTGATTTCGGGTGTTCTCAGCCTTTTTGCACTGGTTTCTTCCCATTTTTGTGGATTTATCCACCTGTCATCTTTGTAATTGCCGACTTTCAGATTGGGTCTCTGAGTGGACGTCCGGCTTGTTGGTGATGAAGTTTCTTCTGTTTCTTAGTTTTCCTTTGGGAGGGCGCCCGTTCCCCACAGAGCTGGGCCTTCCTGGGTTCAGCTGTGCTTGTTCTCAGTCCTTAGCGCTTCCAATTGCTGTTTTCCTTGTGGGGATGGGACCAGCCGAGCCCGACTAAAAGGGCATCCAGTCCTGTACACTCTGCACCGAGAAGCGCTGCGTCGGCCAAAAGAGTCGCGCTGGCGACCCGTGTGGCTCCTTCACCGGGAATCTCCCAGTCTGTGGGCATCAAAAATTCATCTACAATTGCGGCGTCCACTCACTCTCTGCGCTTTCACTGGGAGCTACAATCCTGAGCTGCTGCTACGTGGCCATCTTGGATCTCTCTCTGCCCGGTGATGAAGTTTTTTCTGTTTCTTAGTTTTCCTTTGGCGGACGCCCGTTCCCCACAGAGCCGGACCTTCCCGGGTTCGCTGTGCTTGTTGTGAAACTCTCAGTCCTCAGTGCTTCCAATTGCTGTTTTCCTTGTGGGGGTGGGACCAGCTGAGCCCGTCCGTCCGTATACTCCGCACCGGGAAGTGCCGCGCTGGGGCACCGGCAAAACAGCCTCGCAGGCCAAAAGAGTCGTGCTGGCGACCCGTGTGGCTCCTCTGCCGGGAATCTCCCAGTCTGTGGGCAACAAAAATTCGTCCGAAAGTGCGGCGTCCACTCGTTCTCTGCACTTTCACTGGGAGCTACATTCCTGAGCTGTTGCTAATCGGCCATCTTGGTTCTCTCTCCGGATGTGGATTCTTGATTGTGTCTAGCTTTTATTTCCATGATATGCCTTAATCTTGTGACAAGTAGAAAACAGAGTTCCTAGAGTGTATTGGAGACATGAAAATACAAAGTCAAATTCTAACAATAGTATGATGAGTATGGGATTATTTTTCTGTGTTTACGTCATTTCTGATTTACATTTGTTGACATCAGCATTGTATTTAATTTATAAATTATGGTATTTGCCAAGAATAACTTTGATAAGGCAGTTTGTTATTATCTCATTAAAACTCTTTGACATGAGTTTCTCACATCTGTATGGGGCCTAAATCCTGTGCCTGAGTACACCTCTGTCTCCTCTGTGGTCCTTTCCTTGGTCTTGGCTCACAGTAATATTAGTAAAAACCAGGCAATTTATTTTAAATGCAGATTTCTGTGATCAAATTGCAAAATTAAAAACTACTTTTATTTAGCTTTGTATTTTTTGAGATGGAGTTTCTCTCTGTTGCCTAGGCTGGAGTGCAGCAGCTCAATCTTGATTTACTGCAACCCCTACCTCCCAGGTTCAAGTGATTCTCATACTTCAGCTTCCTGAATGGCTGGGATTACAGGCACTCACACCACACCCAGTGAATTTTTGTATATTTATTAGAGACAGGGTTTCACCATGTCAGCCAGGCGGTCTCAAACCCCTGACCTCAACTGATCTGCCTGCCGTGGCCTTCCAAAGTGCTGGAATTACAGGCGTGAACCATTGCTCCCAGACTTGAAAACTTTTAAATTTTAGCATCAGCAAACTTTCATTGTAAGTGAAAACGTCTAGTGTTAAGAAATAGGATTGACAGGGCACCGTGGCTCACACCTGTAATTCCAGCACTTTGGGAGGCCGAGGCAGGTGGATTGCCTGAGGTCAGGAGTTCAAGACCAGCCTAGCCAACATGGTGAAACCCCGTCTCTGTCTCTACAGAAATACAAGAATTAGTCCAGCATGCTGGCTGGTGCCTATAATCCCAACTCAGGAGGCTGAGGCAGGAGAATCGCTTGAACCCGGGAGGCGGAGGTTGCAATGAGCCAAGATTGTGTCATTGTGCTCTAGCCTGGGTAACAGAGGGAGACTCCATTTGGAAAAAAAAAAGGACTTGCAAAGTGGAGAGAAGTCAGTCTAGAGTTATGATGATATATCTTACAATGGGCCAAAGCATGTGACTGGTTTTGACATGTAGAAAACCTGAAGTTTCCAGTACACAGTTTGACTTAGTGAGGCTCCTTAGTCACTGGGTATCTCTTGTTATAAGTAAAGAAATCGAGGTAAATACTCTAGTGTACTAGAACAATGCTGTAAAAAACAAAACAAAAAACAAAGTCCAGGCTTGTATCTCCTGTCAATCTTCCTCCCAACATTCCTTGCTATTCCTAAAAAATTAGAATTTGGCATATGATCAGAAATACAGGAAAGATCATACTGAATATTCAAAATGTATAAAGCTATGATTCCAGGAGGTATATCCCAGCCTTTTTCATTACTGGCAAATTTACCACCAGATGCTAATAGCAGATTGGCTTGTAAAGTTAATGAGACCGAACAGCTTTCCTGTGTCATTTTTCAGCAATGCCACAGAGAGATACTCTCTTAGCCAGCTTGAGATGACACTGAATAAATTCAATCTTTTTTCACTCCATTTTTTAACTTTGGCTAAAAGGGAAGGCAGAGCAGAGGATCTCCCAGAGGGGTAAGAAAATGGCTGTTGAAAGACTCTTTTTTTCCCTATCTCTGTATAAGCAAGTCTATGGATCACTCTAGTCCTCCAACGAGGGAGGATGTTTTGGGTAGATAAGCATCAATAAATTTTTAATATTGGAGTAGAATATTATGAATTTGTTATTCAATAAAACACAGTCCAAAAGTGTGAAGTAAATAGGAAATTCTGTATTGCATTATTTAAATTTGATCATCTTGCAGCCTTCAATATACCGCAAGGCATGATTGGAAAGTCATGGTTGAATCAAATAAATTAGCTCTCACAAAAATCTCTTTCAGTTGTATTAATATACTTGGTCTTGGAAAAACAAGCCTGACTGCTTTCTCCAGATCAGGAGACACATTAATAAATTGATCATCACCTGTTATAGTCAACATATATTATTTGTATTATTTATAGCATTAATAAATCAAAGCTTACATCTTCAGCCCTGACTGACTTGAACTTGAGACACATTTATCCAATTGCTTATATGATCTTTCAACTTAATGTTAATTTCAAACTTATTATGTCTAAAAGAGAATTTCGTTTTGTACCCCTAACTCTTTCTATCTCATAAAAGTAATTCTTTATTGTTCTCTTTCCCTCAGTGCTCACATTCAAATCCATCAAGAAACCCTATATGCTACACTTTCTTTTTTTGAGATGGAGTCTCACTCTGCTGCCCAGGCTGGAGTGCAGTGGCATGATCTCGGCTCACTGTAACCTCTGCTTCCCTGATTCAAGAAATTCTCCTGCCTCAGCCTTCCATGTAGCTGGGATTACAAGTGGCCATCACCAGGCCCAGCTAATTTTTGTATTTTTAGTAGAGATGGCGTTTCACCATGTTGATCAGTCTGGTCTCAAATTCCTGACCTCGAATAATCTTCCCACCTCAGCCTCCTGAAGTGCTGGGATTACATGCATGAGGCCATACTCTCAAAATACATTCCAAATCCAACCCCTTGTTACCTTTCTACCGTTATTACATTATTAACAGTCAACTCTCATGTCTCACACAGATGATGCCCATATCCTGGCTGACCAGAGCAATCCTTCTGCCTCCACTCTTGATCCAATACAGTTCATGCCTCACAAGACAGGTAGGGTGATCACTTTAAATCATGAATTCATTTATGTCATTCATCTACACATAACTATCCAATGGCTTCTTATCACCCTTAGAAAAAAGAATACATACTTCTCCCCAGGACCTCCAAGATTTACAGGAGCTGCCGAAATTTCCAAACACATTTCCTACCCCTTCTCTTGTAAATGTGGTCCAGCTCAGTGACTTTCACTCTTCCTTGAGCAAGTCCGCATGGTTCACTCTTTCACTCCATTTAGTTCTCTGTTTAAATTACATCTCCTGACTCCACTGTCTAGAATTGATCTTCTTATCATCTGCTCAAATTTCCACTACAGTGTGCTGAAGCACTGAATTACTATTTTTCTCTTATTTGTGTACATTGTGCTTCTGGTATCTACGAATTGCCTCTTTCATCAAAAAGTTTACATCCTTTGTTAAATCTGAAAATGCTTCAGGCAATATTATAGAAATATTTATTTCTATAAATATTGTGCCTCCCACATTATCTCTATTCTCCTCTTTGAGGATTTTGATTAGTTGCTTCTTAATCTTTTTTGTTTTATGTAAGTTAATAATAAAGACCCCACATTTCAATTCAAAATAATAAAATTATAATTTGTTAGCAACAAAGATGTTTTAATTAGTTTTTTTTCCTTCTGCTATTAATGAAATGTTCATATTGGTCAGTATAAAAATGAGACTTTCATGATAAATATGCTTAACATTTAAAGATTGTAAAAATCTATATATTAAATACAAAACTAATGTCCTATAGTCTAACAGATACAAAAAATCTTCACAAAACCTAAGTGTAGAGCTCAATAAAATATAAGCTGTGTAAACTCTCAGGTCAATGACTAGAACATTGCCAACACTCCAGAAGTTCCAAACAAATAAACAGAATTATTATAAATTTTTATCAATACTTTGAAATACTATGATTTAAAATAGCAGGGTTATGTACTCTAACTGGTAGCTATAGGGACACATCGATATTCTGAGGGGAATGATCCAGTAGAGAAGGAATGATGAATAGGGCAGAATCAGGAGCAGATATCATGGCTTATACCCTTGAGAAGAAGGCAGTGTGTAAAGTTCTGCATAGATTCTCTAGGCAGGACATTGATAGAAGGATGAGTTATTCCTGTACTGAATTAGAAAAGAAGACAAAAAAGGACATAAGAAAGGATAGGTTTGTAGTCATATTGGAGTAAAATCCTTATCTGATGACTCTTCTATAAATTTTTCTACTGAATATGAATGTAGAGGGAGAGCACAAATGTTTTAAAGGAATGTGAATTAATCGTTTCAAGAAAGGGGAAATAGGCATATGAGGATGTCCAGAGATGGATGAGTGACTAGTTGAGTTTAGGAACCATTGGCTTAAAGCATAACCAGCTGATCTGGTTGAATATTTCTCCCCCAGAGTTGTGAATCTGTTAAGGCAAACACAGATACAGCAGGTAGTAGGATTCCTTCAGGTTTGGTATTTTGACTCTTGAACACAATAAAAAGAAAGGAGGATAAGCAAGTTAAAGATTTTGCAAAAGAGAAATTGAAACTATTGTTCTTAGATTGCTTAGATGGATTATATTTACTTTTGTTTCTTTTATTTTCTACTAGGTATATTTATTCATGTATTCATATTTTCCATATTTACTGAGTATCTCTTTTTATATCAGGCACCATTATTGATGTTAGAAATTCAACATTTGCTATTGGAAATTTAACATTTCTTCTCTTTGGACAAAATATAAAACAATTCCTGCTTTCAGAGAACTTATACTCTAGGTTTATGTTAAGCCATGGTTAGATTTCGATGGTTTGCATGTCCTCGCCACATTGATGTGGTCACCTCTAGTCATTTTGCTCACTTAATGCCACATATACAAAATGAAATAAACCAAGTAGTCATTGTCTATGATACTTTTGGTTTCTATATTTTACTTAGAGTAGAGCCATGTATACAGAATCATGCGTAAAAGCTAAGTTATGAGCTCTCTTATGGATGGGCCTGCATATATGTGTGTTGTGAATGGTAAATCTCATCTCAATTTTTCTCTTAAAGTGCATTTTGCCCACTCTATATGGCATTCCCTGACGCTATTAACTACCTAGTGAATGACTTCTGCATTTTTATATGAACATGTATGTATTAGCTGATTATACTATACATATTGAGTTTTGTGGATTGGATTTTTGTCTTTCCCGCTATTCAATAAGCTCTTTATGGACAAACATTATGTCTTAGCATCTTTTTATTTTAATACCTTGTGAATCAATTCATTTTGTGTTGCTGTCAAGAAATACCTTGGCTGGGTAATTTGTGAAGGAAAGATGTATATTTGGCTTGCGCTTGCGCAGGCTGTACAAGAAGCACGGCCCAGCATCTGCCCAGCTTCTACTGAGGGCCTCAGGTGGCTTGCATTCATGGCAGAAGGCGAAGGTGTGTGAAGATCATGTGGCAAAACAGAAAACAAGAGAGAGAAAAGGGAGACGCCAGGTCTTTTTAAAAATCAGCTCTCACAAAAACTAACGGAGAACTCACGCTCTCCTGAAGGGAGGGCATTAATCTAATCATGAGGGAACCATCACCATAATCCAAACATGGATCCCACCACAACAGGGGGACCAAATTTTAACAAGAAGTTTTGGTGGGCAGACATCCAAGCCATATCATTCCACCTGTGGCTTCCCAAAAACATGTCCTTCTCACATTACAAAACACAATCATTCCCTCCCAATAGTCCCAACAATCTTAGCTTGCTTTTGCGCAAACTTAAAAACTCAAAGTTCAAAGTCTCATCTGAGACTCAAGGTAAATTCCTTCCAGCTGCAACACTGAAAAAAACAATAAATCATTTACTTCCAAGATACAATGGTGATACAGACATTGGGTAAACATTCTCATTCTACAATGGAAAAATAGGTCAAAATAAAGGGGTAATAGCCTCCATGTGAGTCTAAAACCCAACAGCACACATATTAAATCTTAAAGCTCCAAAATAATCTCCTTGCCTCCATATGTCCTACATCCAGGGCACACAGGTGTGGGGGTGAGCTTCTGAGGCCTTGGGCAGCTCTGTACTCATGGTTTTGCTAGGTACAGCCCATGTGGCTGCTCTTGTGGGTTGCAGCTGAATGTCTGTAGCCTTTCACTGCATGCTGCCAGTGGCTCTATAATTCTGGAGTCTCTGTGGCAGGTTTGCTCTCACCTCTCATTAGGATTGCCCTACTGCGGACTCAGTGGTGGTTCTGCCTCTGTAGCAGTTTTCTGTCTGTGCTCCCAGGCTTTTCAATACATCATCTAAAATCCAGTTGGAAGCTACCAAGCTTCACCATTCTTGCATTCTGTGTGCCTGCAGGCTTAACACTATGTGGACACTACCAAGGCTTATGGTTTGCACTCTCTAAGGCCAAGGTTTGAGCAGTACCTGGGGTGGTTTGAGTCATAGATAGAGCTGAAGCAGCATGGATATAGTCAGTGACCTGAGGTGGTGAAGGACAACAGTCTGCCCTCCTCTCCCCTGAAACCATTCTGTCATTCTGTTCTCCTAGGCCTCTGGGGCTATAATGGGAGGGACTGCTTCAAAAATTTCTAAAATGCCCTTGGAGTCATTTTTTCCCCTGTTTTGTTTATTAGTACCTGGCTCCCTTTTATCTGTGCTAAAATCTTTAACAAAGGATCTCTCAGCTTTACCTTTAGATTATTCTTCTAAAAATGCTCTTTCCTCAAGAAATGCTCTTATCTCAAGACCAGGTTGCAAATTTGAAATTTTAATGCACTGCTTCCCTTTTAGTTATCGATTCCATCTTTAGGCCATTCGTTTGCTCCATTAGATCATATGATTCAAAGTAAGCAGTTAACAAGTGGCCATGCCATTTCTTGAATGCTTTCTGCTTGGAATTTTTTTCCTCTAGATTATCACTCTTAATTTTGACCTTTCTCAAAGCCCTAGGATATGGACACAATGCAGCCAAGTTCTTTGCTAAGGTGTAACAAGGATGACCTTTGCTCAGGTTCCCAATAATTTCCTCATTTCCAGCTGAGATCTGACGGCAGGGCCTTTACTGTGGGTATCTCTATGAACATTTTGTTCACAATCACTTAACCAATCTGGAAGGAACCCCAAACTTTCCTTCATCCTTTTGTCTTCTTCTGAGCCCTCCAAACTCTTCCAACCTCTTCCCATTACTTAGTTCCAAAGCTACTTCCACATTCTTAGTTATCATTATAGCAACATTCTACTTCTTTGTACCAATTTCATGTTTTAGTCCAGTTTGTTGCTATCAAGGAATATCTGAGGCTGGGTAGTTTATAAAGAAAAGAAGTTCATTTGGATCACAGTTGTGCAGGCTGTACGGAAGCCTGGCACCAACAGCTTCCCAGTTTCTGGGGAGAGTCTCAGGCTGCTTCTGTTCACAGCAAAACGTGAAGGGGAGCTGGCCTGTGCAGAAATCATAGGGTGAGAGACGCAGCAAGAGAGAGTGGGGAGAAGTCAGACTCTTTTTAACAACCAGCTTTCGAAGAGGAGAACGCAATCATCCTCCTCCCAAAGGCAGGGTATTTATCTTTTCGTGTTGGATCCACCTCCATGACTCAATCACTTCCCATTAGGCTCCACCTTGAACCCTGGGATGAATTTTCAACATGAGATTTGGGGAGACAAACATCCAAACCATAGCACTTTGTATATTTCTTCACATTTAGTAAACATTCAATACATTTTATTTGTTTATTTATTTATTGAGACAGAATCTCACTCTGTCATCCAGGCTGGAGTGCAGTGGTATAATCTTGCTTCACTGCAGCCTCTTCCTCCTGGGTGCAAGCGATTCTCCTGCCTCAGCCTCCTGAGTAGCTGGGACTACAGGTGTGTGCCACCACGCCTGGCTAATTTTTGAATTTTTAGTAGAAACTGTGTTTGACCATATTGGCTAGGCTGGTCTGGAGCTCCTGACCTCAACAGTCTGCGTGCCTTTACCTCCCAAAGTGCTGGGATTGCAAGTGTGAGACACCACGCCCACTGTCAATACATTTTACGTGAACAAATGGATGATAAACATGTTGGGCATATTGTGGAAAATATGAAATTTCAGGATTTGGCGACTGGGTTTCGTCCTTTCTTGTTGAGGTCCTTACAAATCTGGATTGCAAAATTCAGGGATGTGATGAGACAAGGAGTGATGTCTGAGTAGGGCCTTGCCAGGTAGACTCAGATGCTTGCCAGATCATCGACAAGGAACAGAGAACGATATTCCTGGCATAGGAATCGGCCTGTGCCAAGGTACAGAGTCAAGAAACAATGCAGCGTGTCAGGGGATTCTAAGTAGTTTGCATTGCTGGAGTATAAATTATGAGGTGGGTTGTGTGGGAGATGAGTTAGAGAGGTGGCAGAAGAAGAATAGAAGCAACAGCATTTTATGCAGAAAGACTTGTAATTTGAAGCCCTAAAAGCCCGCAGCATCTCTGCAGCCAGTTAATCTTTATAGAAATTTCTACATGAATAGGCAATGACCTGCCAAGACAAGCATGGAACCCAACCAGAGGGCAAAGCAAAGCAAAGTCAGCCAGGCCCGATTCCAGTTGTGAGAGCTGTCTAGCTAGTCACAGATAGAAGACTTAATGAACTCTCAGTGAGGAGTTTGTCAGTAAGCAAAAGAACAACTGGGTGATGTATATTTTGTCAGTAGTAAGGCATATGTCTATGTAGTTTATCTTATCAGGAAGGAAGTGGATATATAATTTGAACATACATGCCTTTCAGTTGCTCACAATTCCATGGTTGCTACATACCAGAGAGATATTAACACTGAATGTTGTGAAACTGTTTTAAAAAACTGAAGTGAGGTAGACCTAACCAGCTTTTTATCACAGTCTATACCTGGGATGAGTTTGGCAGCCACAAGTGAGTTCACTTGGACAAATTGTTTACTGAGCTGCTACATTAAGTTAGGTACTACATACACAGAGATAATGAGGGCACAGTTCTTGACCTTGAAGATCTTATGGAGCTTATGAGTCCTGAATATTCAAGTGGTTTTTGAATGGGTCCCATTGTTGATTTGGGCATCACTTGGGAGGAAGTCACACAGCAGTTTAAGCAGTGATTGAGATTGAAAATGAAGACCTATTTTACAGAATGTGTCCTTCCATGAATCTTTAAAATATAGAGCTGTCTTACTAAGTGACATAGGCAAACACAAAAGAACAGAAAATAATATAATGTCTACATGTACTTCACATTGAGATTTTAAACATGTTAATGTTTTACCGATGCACCTCAGAAATGTTTACTATTTTTTAAAGAAATGTTATTTTATAGATTGTATTAATCAGTGTTCTCTAAAAATACAGAGCCAATATATGGATACACAACTAGATTGATATTGATACAGATACATGAGAGGATTTGTTATAGGGATTGGCTCAGATGATCATGAAGATCAAGAAGTCTCATGATATGCCATCTATAGCTGGAGATCCAGGCAAGTCACTGGCGTCATTCAATTTGAATCTTCAGGCCTGAGAACCAGGAAAGCCAATGGTGCAACGCTCAGTCCAAGGAAGAAAGCCTGAGAACTTGGCACTGGCTTCGGGATGGTGTAAATCTCCAAATTAGAAGCCCAGAGAACCAGGAACGCCAGTGTTCAAAAGCAGGAAAAGACAAATGTCCTGGCTCCAGATGTGAGAGAGAACTGCCCTGATTTCACCTTTTCATTTTATCTGGGCCCTTGACAGATTGGATGATGCCTGCCCAAATTGGCGAGGGAGGATCTTCTTTCCTCTGTCTACTGATTCAAACGTTCATTTCTTGAAACACCCTCATAAACATACTGAGAAGTAATGGGTGTTCCTTTACAATGAGGGGTGTATCCCTTAACCCAACCAAGTTGACACCTAAGATTAACCGTTATACAGATGAAAGAGAAGTCACCTGCACAATTATGTTTACCTTTATTCCTTCCTAGATATATAATACACAAGTTAATTTGTTTTTTTATTTATTCCACTTGTGTTTTCGTACTTTTACTACATATGCATGTATTCATAATAAATATATTGTATGTTTGGCTGTTTTATGTAAGGTAACATATATGTTACCTTACAGAAGAGAATATATATGTTAATGTACTAAATATTGCTGCTTAGTGGTCCCTTTGTAAATATATTATAATTTAATTACCCAATCTTTTATTGATTAAATTTTATGTCATCTTTTCTTCTTCCTCCCCCATTCCTTCCCTCCTTCCCTTCCTTCCTTTCTTTCTTCCTCCATTTCTTTCTTCCTCATCATTTCTCCCTCCCTCCCTCCTCCTTCCCTCCCTCCCATCCTTCCTTCCCTTCCTTCCTTTCTTTCTTCCTTCCTTTCCTCTTTCTTTTCTTCCTTTCTAAGAACATCCTGTTGTATATTATTTTACCTGCTTCTCTCCATGAATGTGTGAGTGTTTCTACAGTGTATACACCTAGAAGTGAGACTTCTTCAGCCTCAGATAGTCACATCTTTTTTATTTTGACCTGATATTAGAAAATTGATCTCCAAAGTGGTTGAAGTAATGTAGACTTCCATCAAAATTATCAAAGAATTTCCATATTCTCACACAAGTGTCAACATTGAGTACAATAAGGCTTTCAACACTTATGCCTATTTGTTATTTGTAGCATACATTGTATTTCTGTTTTAATTTGTTCAAAAACTGACAACTAGTGAGACTGAACCTCTTGATATTTATTAGCTGCTTAGGCTTCCTTGTCTGAACATTGCTTATTTATCCCCATTTCCAATATTTCCTTCTGTAGGCCATGAGGAATGACAATTTAGAGATATACAAAGCAAGCCCTCTCTAACACATGTGATGCTCACATTCACATAAATCTACAAATTTTGACAACCATTTAGAAAGACAAATGGTTTTCCTGATAGAAAAAAAAATATTTTCCATTTATTCCATAATCCAAGTCACCTGTGTAAGAATGCTAATTTTTTTTGAGTAAGAGATAGTAAAGGTCATGCATCCCCAAGAGATCGATTACTGCATTTAGGGGAGCAGTACTAGTCATTGCGGTACATAGAAAAAGTGAAGGGAAAAGATAAAAATGTTTTTACTACAATTAAGAATTCTAGTTTTAGAGTATAGTTTTATATAAAAAGTAAATTCCTGATAAGGAAAATGCAATGATATGAATGCATAACCAAATTGACATATTTCTATTTATTCGTTTGACAGCTAACTATAAATCTTCTTTTAGCTTCTATAGAATATTATGCAGATTACCAAATAACAAAATTGTTAAGATCCCACCTAGCAACAGCAACAACCATGGTTGTCATTGCAGCTCTCCTCCATGTGGTGACTCAGGGATATGAGCTCCTCTTGTTCTCTGATTACTCATCCCCAAGGGCTCACGGATACTCTGCATCTGCAGGTGGGGATTAACAGGTGAGGAATGCACACTCACTTCCTAACTCTCTATCCTAGAAGTCATCATATCACTTCAACTAATAATTGTGACTGACGACTAGTTACATAGTACTACTTACATGCAAAGCAGGATGAGAAATTTAGTCCCTGGGTGGTAAGTTGTTTTCAGCAACAACTTTATTGTACGTAAAGGAGAATCACAATTTTTTGGAAGCTATTAGATATTTCTTATTTTTTTCTTTTTTTCCTTCCTTCCTTCCTTCCTTCCTTCCTTCCTTCCTTCCTTCCTCCTTCACTCTCTCCTTTCCTCTCTCTCTGTCTTTCCGTCTTTCTGTCTTTCTTTTTGTCTTTCTTTTTGACAGGGCCTTACTCTATCACTCAGACTGGAGTATAGTGGCACAATCTCAGCTCACTGCAACCTCCACCTCCCAGATTCAAGTGATTCTTGTGCCTCAGCCTCCCGAGTAGCTGGGATTACAGGCACCCACCATCACACTCAGCTAATTTTCTTATTTTTAGTAGAGATAGGGTTTCACTATGTTGGCCAGGCTGGTCTCCAACTACTGACCTCAGGTGATCCTCCCGCCTCAGCCTCCCAAAGTGTTGGGATTATGGGCATGAGCCACTGCACCTGACCCCTGTTAGGTATCTGTGACACAGGAGCGTTTGTTTCATAATAATTTACCTACTATAGGGAATATTTTTTTTCAAAGCACTCAGTAAACATCCTGGTTGTTTAGTTTAATATACATCCCTAGCTTCATCTTCTGCTAGTACTGTTTCCTCAGCCCCATGTGTTGATTGATTAAAAAAATGTTTCCTACCAAGTCTTTTCTCCCACTTTCTCACCCTGATAGCACCTAATCAATCATTATTTAATAAATGCCCTTTCATTATGAACCCACATCACTCAAAACATCTGCATATGGCTTCTGCTATGAACCCACATCACTCAAAACGTCTGTATATTGCTTCTCCTGAATTGGGCTACAATTTTTCCTCATGCTATCAGACTGCCAAACAGGGCTGTAAGCATCCTTTAGCCAGAGAATCTGTGCAACCTCTGCCTCAGCACAGCATTTGGTCAGGCCAAGTGTTCTGGGGTGAATAGAGATGTGAATAAATAATTAATGCATCTAACCTCCCCTCTCTAGTAAGTGAGCTCCATGAAAGTAGACTGTGTTCATTTTGTTCCCAATTTGCCTGTACTTCCAACTGTAACTAGGCAAAATAAGCATCCAATATATATGTATTGGATAAACAAAAATGAATCTCAATAGAGCTGTAGTCCTAGGAGCAGGAAAGGGAGGGAGAAAGGGGAAATACCTAAAATTCCTCTAAAAGATAAGGACCAAAATCTCATCAAACAAGTGGATATCATAAAGAATGAGAAATATATACAAAAAGATAGGATCTGAATTGGTGAGCTGGTAATGTGACTAGGAATTTTCTAAAATGAGGCTGGTGTGTTTTCTTAATGAATTGGGTAATCCTGTTATTAACTTCATGGGGAAGTTTTGAAGCATACTGGGAAAATACAAAGCTAAAAGGATGGCTCCAAATCTTCTTTTAAGGAGTTATGGAGCTTATAATAAAGTTCTCCAGTGCTTTAAGATAGAAGTTTACAAAGTTTTGTAAACGGCTGGATATCTACAAATCTGATGTAGTCAACCCAGAAAAAGATAAAAACTGTATATATATGTTTAAGTTTTAACTTTTATTTTAGATACAAGGGGTACATATGCAGATTTGTTATGGGAATATTGCATTCTGTTGAGCTTTGGAAAATGGATTCTGTCACTCTGGTAGTAAGCACAGTACTTGATAGGTAGATTTTTAGCCCAACCCCTCCCTTCACCCTCTAGTATTTCACAGTCTGTCGTTTCCATATTTATGGATCTGTGCTCAATGCTTAGCTCCCACTAATAAGTGAGAACATGAGGTATTTGGTTTTCTATTCCTGCATTAATTTGCTGAGGATCATGGCCTCCAGATCATTCCATACTGCTGCAAAGGGCATGATTTTAGTCTTTTTTATGGCTGCATAGCATTCCATGGTATAACATAAATCAACAGGCAAAACACAAATAATTACATCAAACATGAGCAAAGGACATGAAGAGATACTTCTCAGAAGAAGACATATAAGCGACCAGCAAACATATGAAAAATGCTCAATATCACTAATCATCAGAGAAATGCAAATCAAAACCACAACGAGATCACATCTCACACCAGTCAGAATGACTGTTATCAAAAAGCGGAAAAAAAACAGATGTTGGCAAGGCTGCAGAACCCAGGGAATACTCATATGCTGTTGGTGGGAATGTAAATTAGCCCAGCCACCATGGAAAGCAGTTTGGCGATTTCACAAAGGACTTGAAACAGAACTACCATTCGAGCCAACAATCCCATTACTGGGTATATACCCCCCACCAAAAACATCATTCTACCAAAAGGAAACTTGCACTTCTGTATTCATTGCTGTGTAATTCACAATAGCAAAGACATAGACTCAACCCACGTGTCCATCAATGGTAGACTGGATGAAGAAAACAAAATATTTTAAAATTATTTCTTCTTTTCTTTTAGTAAGTACATCAAGCTTGCATTATTTCAGGCACTGCACTAAATACTATAATTAAATATTATGTAAAGAAAACAGTCCTTGATCTCATGGCTAACAGTTCATTGGCCTCTACTTAATATCTTTGTGGTCTGTATAAGAGAGACTTAACTTTTGGAAGAAAGAAATAATGCTAATTTTATGAATACATATTTGCATTTTATTTCTATGTTTGTAAAGTCTCTAGGTATTATATGTGCTTTTCTTCATCTCTACCTTATTACTTGATGAATACTACTTTAAAATAAGTTCAATTTATATATTTTTTATTCAATAAAACTTTAAGATAATTATGATTTTATTAACCTCTGGAATTTCTGCTCAAGATGCAAGCATTGGGCTTTTTAATTTTAATGAAAGTTGCACTATTTATTCTTTAAGAACTGTTCATTCACTATCATGTTGTGTATTAGGCATAATCATAGATAAACAAGAAAATTTTCTTGCCACCCAAAAACTCACAGTCTAATAAATGTCCAGCATATAAATAAAATAAAATAAAACAAAATAAAATAGAAACAAAGTACTTCTGATCCTGTGAAAGAAGCTAGTGCAGTGCTGGATAGGTGTAAAATATATTGCGGAAAAAGTTATCTACAGCAGGCATCATCAAACTATGGCCCTTGAGCAAATGATTCCTGCTGTCTGTTTTGTAATAAAGTTTTATTTGAACAGTGCCATAGCCATTCAAGCATGCATTATCTATGGCTCTGCTCATGCTACAATGTCAGAGTTGAGTAATTGTGACAGTGACCAGGTTTGCAAAACTAATTACTAATATATTTAGTATTTTAACCTTTAAAGAAAAAAATCACTAACTTCTTAAAAGATTTCATATATGAATTACATCTCATAAACATTAGCAACAGTTATGGCCAGAGAATAGAGTTTATGGGGTACTAGGACTAGGCAAAGAAAAACATGATCATTTTCCTAGCTAGGGTATAGGCTCAGATTGTGCAAAAGAAACAAATAAACAAACAAAACCCCCAGACAAAAAACAAAACTGAAGTAAAATACAACACTGTGAAGAACATAGGGGACATGCAAAAGCATCTGATTGTTTTCTTCATAAGTAACAGAGATTTCTGAAGAAATTTCAGAAGGTCAACAGCATGATCACATTTAAGCTTTAGAAAGATTATCCTGGCAGCAATACATAGGATATAATGGTAAAGTTACCAGATGCAATTCAGACTGTATGTGCCTAAACTATTTTCTTGGAGATTCTTAGTTGGTCTGAAGTGAAACATAGCACTTGCATTTTTAGAAAACCTTTGTAAGTAATTTCTGTTGCACATTTCTGGCTAAAGGTGATGATACCATGCCATTTAGAAATCACCAGAATAATTCTGACATGAGATAAAAAATGTGTAAATAAGGGCAGTATCAGCAGAAAAGAAAAGTGATGACATGTATGACTGTTATCAATAGGATGAACATGTGTGACTAGGTATTAGTTATATATAAGAAGTTACATAAATTGAGGCACATTTTAAGCTTTATTTACTAGATGGCTTCTAGTACCAGTCATAAAAATGGAAACTCTAGATGAAGGGGTAATTTTAAGGGACAGAAAATATGAGTTGAAAGCTAAATATGTAATGTTTGAGGTATAGTTGGTATGTCCAAGTGGAGACTTTCCACTAAGCAATAGAATCTACGGGTTTGGCATTCAAGAAAAGCGTGGAGTTGAATCATTTATTGAAAAGTTATAAGCATAAAGCTTCACTAAATTTCTGGGGACAGATAAAATCTCTCATGGAAATCATCTAGACTGTGCCAAGAAAGCTCAGGGAGAATTGTAGGAAACACCCACTACTCAAGCTCAGAAAGAGTTTCTGGAAAGAAACGGTACAGTTTATAATGAATAATTGTAATTTTGGATATGGGAATTAGCTTACATTAGAAAAGTCCCCTTTTGAGAACAACTCTAAAACCTAGGTAAAATACAAAAATGGTCTGAAGGCATTAGAGGGCTACCAATGCTGTGAGGACTGAGGGGTATAAGATTCTAAAGAACTGTAAAACCTAGAGTGGTGATCCTGACATCCAGCAATGCTTTTTTTATTAAGACTTTTTTTTTCAAGTTTGCAAGTGGCTATCAAAATTCCAAGAAGCCAAAAAATAATGACAAATAAGAGATTGAGAAACTAAACTGAGATTTCTAAATTCCAATGGGAATAAGAAGACAAAAAATGGAAATGAAAATCCACCTTTTAATAACCAGAATTTTCCTCTAAGAATCAACCCACCTTAGTCCTTTACCTTAAGATTAAGTGCAAAGTTAAAAATGACATAGCTCTCAATCTTGTGGAGAATTTAAAATTTTCACTACACTAGTTTATGCAAAGTATTGAGCATTGAATGACTAATTACCAGTCAGTCATGTGAGAAGACAAGACCTCAATGACCAAAAATCAAGAGAAAAATTGTGAGATTCGGGTAGTGGAATTTTTGTATAAAGATTTAAAAATAATTGCAATTACATTTTCAAGAAAATAAATGACAACATGAATAATTTTAGCACGGAATGCAATCTATGAAAATCAGATTGAAAATATGTAAATCAGAAATGTGATGACTTAAACTAGGACCACAAGAGATAAAGGTAACTAGAAGACTACACATAGTTGAAAAGATGATTAATGAACTGGAAGATAGCTTACTAGAACATATTCACACTGAAACTCTTGGAGTCTGTCACTTATTTTCCTCCAGAATTTCTTCCATTTGCCTTTACCCTTTGCTAATTTTACATTGCAACTTTTCACTGTAATAAACCATCATCCTGAATATGACTACATGCTGAATCCTAGGAACCCTCTTAGTGAAACACTGAGCCTCAGCCTGGTCTTGAGAATCCCCAAAACAATATCAAAAACAAGGTATTTTTTCCCCCGAAATTAAAGATTTCTTTACCATTCAACAATCAGCCAATGTAGTGCACCACATTAAAAGTAAAAGGATAGTTGTGTGATCATTCAGATAAGTGTAGAAAAATGTACTTGAATATTTAGGCATTCAGTTATAATTGAGGAAAAAATCCTTAGCAAAATACATATAGAAGAGAACGTCTTTCCAATAGAAGATTTCAAGATAAAACCTACAGTAAACCTCAAACTAATGTTAAGATATTTAAACTAACTTCCTGAGATAAAAAACATGAGACAAGGAACCACTATTAACAATTTTTAGTTCATGTTTAGGACAATAATGCAACACTTGTTCTTATTCCTGAACAACATGATTTTGTATGTAGAAAATTTAAAAAGGAACAGATGATCTATGTAAGTATATGTAGCAAATTTAACAATATCACCAGATAAAAGAATTATATAAAACTCAGTATATTTCTAGATTCCAGGAATGAACACCCCAAAACAAAGTTATAAAAACATGATACATTTTACCATATCATCAACAACATAAAATAGCTAGGAATACATCTCAACAAAGTGTTCAAAAGCCCTGGGCAAGTTTTTTATGGTTGCATACAAATTACCACAAACTTATCAACTGAAAACAATAGGAATGTATTTGTCCGTGGTTCTGTGGAAAGCTGGTACATGCAGCTGCTGTTTTTAGCTGATGGTCCCAAGAAGGCCAAAATGAAGATGTCAGTCAGGTGGGATTTTTGTCTGGAAGCACTGGGGAAACACTTCCAGGTTCATTCTTGTTGGCAGAATTCAGTTCATTGTGGTTGCAGGACAGAGATTCCCATTTCATTGCTGACAAATGGCCAGAGGCTGTTTTCATCTCCTAAAGGCCATGTATATGTCTTGCCACATAGCACTGCTCAAACTTGAAGCCAGCAATGATATGTTTAATGTTTCTTGTGCTTTGAATCTTTGACTTTCTCCTTCTCTGACTGCTATATCGAGACTTCAAGGTCTGGTGTCATTAGGTCAGTCTCACCTAGATGACTCCCTATATTAAGGTCAGCTGATTTGGAATCTTAATTGCATCCACAAAATCCCTTTTGTTATGAAATACAACATGACCACAGAAATGATATTTTATCATACATACAGATTCTCACATTCAAGCAGTGGAGATTATACAAGGGAAAAAGTCATTGAATTCTGCCTCCCACAGGCATGTATGGGAAAAAGCATAAAATGTAATTTTGAGAAATTAAGAAAATTTAAATAATCAGATTGATTGACAATATTAATGAAATCTATATTACAAATTTGCTGATTCTTTCCAATTGAGCTGTATGTAGGTTTAGTTCAATTGCATTTAAAATGACATCAGAAAATGAGAGACATTTGACAATTTAATTGTAAATATAAATACACAAATTAGCCAATCTAATTTTGAAAAACAAATTTGGAGAACTTATACTAGGCATTAGTCACTACAAAGGTATGCTAATATAATGTTGACAGGCAAATAGATCAATAAAATATAATGGAGAATTCAACATCAGTTCCAAATACAGTTAGGCATGTGATTTATGAAAATCGTGCACTACAGAAAGGGAAAACTATTGTTTTCATAAAATGATGCAGTGTCAGTTGAAAAAAATAAACAATTAACTTTGATTCTTATGGCATCATAAATAAAATTTATGTGGGTTGTAGTATTGATGAGGATGTGATAACATTATTTGTGTAATAAAACCATTAACTCTTTCTAGAACATTGCTTGGCAGTATGTATGTAATAAAGCTGAACATATGCCTAACCTATGATTCAGCAATACTACTCTTGAGTAAAAAGTGTATATATGTAGAGTTGGAACATATAAATATGTTCACTGCAGTGTTATCAAAATAACACCAAACTGAAAATCATCAAGTAGTCCACCAACATTAGAAGGGATAAATACATTCTTGTACATCCATAAAACAAAAGATTAGATCACAATAAAATTAATAAAAAAATGTATGCATAATACAATATGAATGAATTTCAACATAAAAAGTTAAATGAAGAAAATCCAGTCATTAATTCTACTTACTGGGTGGCATTATTTTTCTTTTGCTGAGGACATTGAAGAAATGTGACACACATCCAATGTTTATATTTTCTACTAACAAGCATGGTGTCATAATTGGAAATTCAATAGTCAGCAATAAACAAAGTCAAAGTAGAATCCATCTGTTTTTCTTTCTATTTTTGTCTCCTATGTCTAAGGTTTTAATTAATCACTGGAATTTCTCCCTAAAGGAAGTGATGATGAAATATTTATATACATGAATTATAATTATATACATGTCATATATTATATATATATAATTATAAAATATTAAAGTATGCATTCAAGGCGTTCCCTTAACCCTCCCATGACTGGGTATAAATTTCAACCAAAAAACAATTTCTTCTTAATAATAAAAAATAAATATTGAATCGTTAACTTTGCTCACAAATGTATATAAATACATGAAAGGCTGGTTTCATAGGAATGTTAAAGGAAGCAGTTACTTGCAGAGTTATAACAATATTTTACTTAATGAAAAAGAGTAGTATTTTACTTTAATGCTTCAACTCTTCTCATATTTCTTTACATATTTATCACAATACCCAATAAAATAAGCATAAGATTTTAGAGAATTGTTATTAATTTAACAAAACACAAAGGTTAGATTATATGAGACTCTCAAACAAATATGGTAGCAGAGCAGCACCAACATTTATTAGAATGTACTTAATAAATAAAATATTATATATTTGTTATATATTATATATAATATTTCTTATGTATTCAATATTTTTAATGATAGAAATCTGTACAATATATTTGACTTAATGTTTATAGTAGTCCAACACTTATCAGCCTATACTTAAATATACATTTAAGTATTTATAATATTCAATTTAAATATTATATATTAAATAGTCCATATTAAATATTTTTAAATATTACATAATACATAAGTATTACAAATAATGTGTATTTAAGTATATTCTGGTAAGTGTTGAGGCTACTCTACTGTCATGCAATAAGATATATTGGAGTATATAAAACTATTCAAATATTTATAAAGAATATAAAGGATTCTCTTGCCTCATCATCCTGAGTAGCTGGGACTACAGGTGCACGCCACCACTCTTGGCTAATTTTTTGTATTTTTAGTAGAGACAGGGTTTCACTATGTTGGCCAGTCTAGTCTCAAACTTCTGACTTCTAGTGATCAGCCCAGTCCCAAAGTGTGGTGATTACTTATGTAATCGTGAGCCACTGCTCCCTACCTTTTATAGTTATTTACTTTTTTTTTCTGTTCTTTTATTTCTCTGCTTTCACCTAACAAGACTCACTGCTCTGCAATTTCCTGGTGGGAGCCCCCATTCTATTTTGTAGAATGGAGGCTGCCCCAATTCCAGAATCTCAAATAAAAACAAATTTGATACATAACTAAATTTGCTGTAATTTTCTCTTTTGACAACGTTATAGGTTTCAGTTTTATTGCTTTCCTTGTGGCTGTATTGTCTTGTTCCAATGACTCTAAGGGTGAGGTGTGGATAAGACTAGCTACTAGGGGCACCTCTCGGTTATTAGACAATAACTTGGTAGGTCTGCAATAGGAGGACACTGAGATAATTTACTTGGGAACTATCAATTTTTCAAGAGAGAAATCCTCAAATCTCAGAATTTGGAGGCACATATCTTTGAGGAAGGTGAAGAGGTGAGAAGTCCCAGAGTTCACAAGGGCATCATTTTGTTTTCAGTCCTGTGCTAATCTCCCTCTGCCAACAGCTCCTGATGTTGCTAATCTCAGAGCATGTATGGTTAAATTTCTGTAAATATCAAACACCTGATTTCCTGATGGAGGCTAGGGTATAGTGGGCTTACCCACTGGGATTCGTAGGATGTTAGTAACTTTCCAGTGGTCCAACTTTTCTACACGGACATTCTCTTCATTCTTGAGTAACTGTGCTTTTTCATTTCCTTATTGTCATTTTAGTGAGATTTTAGAAGGAAAGTAGATGGATATATGCGATGATTTCTCCATGTTTAACAGTGTTGGCCATGGCAATCTTGATCAAGTTAGCCAACCACTGCTCATCTCCACTTTTTTTTTATTTTAATGTTACAATTATAGTGAAATTAAAGAAGTTAGAGAAAAATGTGAAAGACTGAAATGGACCAAAACTATGTCAACCTAAAATAATCAAAAATGTCAGAATCTAGTTTAAAGAGCGTTTATTAGGGCGAAGGGCGGAGACTGCAGCTTAGGACACACCTCCAAGTTACCTTGAGGAGAGCTCTTGAGAACAAAAAAAGAAACTCCAGCTTGTGAAGAAAGAACAAATCAAGAGAGGGGGCAAGTACGAAAGTTATTTGTCAGGAATTCTCACTGGTTTACAGAAATAGCATTGGTTAGTGACTGACCAGACATAGTTGAACTATAGGGTGTATGGCATTTGATGGCTACATGGTGCCAGTTAGTCTAGAGCCCACATAGCAAGTGGCTGTAAGAGATACTTATTTCACTCTGGAGGGAGTGAGATGGGGCTGCTGATGCTGTTACATTTCTTTTTTCTTTTTTCTTTTAGGCAGAGTTTGGCTCTTGCTGCCCAGGCTGGAGTGCAATGACGCGATCTCGGCTCACTGCAACCTCCTCCCCCCACATACAAGTGATTCTCCTGTCTCCGCCTCCCAAGTAGCTCAGATTACAGGCATGCGCCACCACGCCAGGTGAATTTTTTTGTATTTAGTAGAGATGGGATTTCACCATGTCAGGCTGGTTGCGAACTCCTGACCTCAGATGATCCACCTGCCTCAGCTTCCGAAAATGCTGAGATTATAGGTGTTTGCCACCGTACCCAACCGCTGTTACATTTTAATTGCATTTCTGGGCCTGATGGTCTAAAGGGGCTTGCATTTCTCAGATGTAGTTTTATTTCTTTCTTTCTTAAATATTACTCAATATTTACAAAAGAAAACTGGGCAGTGCTGGAGTGAGTGGTTCAGTGGCCTCTCTTGTCCTTTCCTTGTCTTCATGCTACTTTAAAACTCTGTAAGTTGTTGAATACTGAAAGTAACACAAATGATTCTTGTCCACAAAAATACAGGTTTCCTTGGGGAGAAGGCTGATTAGTGCTCTGTTGATACTGACCAGTTTTGCGTCTGTTAGGAAAATGTATGCCAACATTTCTGACTGCCCGTATATGTGTCTGTTCTTGGGATTCTTTAAACCCTTGTAACATATTATTGGTTCCCAAATTAATGAGTTAATATTTGCCATGTGTCCATTTTAAATTTGTATTACAATCATTTTTATACCATTTAAAGACTGGCAATATGAAGTTTGCAAACTGTAAAGTCCCAGTTTTTATTAATTTTCTATCTTTTAGTGTTATAAGAGCAAAATTATAGTTTTATATTTCCAATTATAAAAAGGAAACATTATTTAAGAAATAATGACAATAAAATAGCTACCACAGATGAAGGTAAAGGAGGATGAAGACCACATATTGAAGATTTGCCATGTAGATATTCTGTCAATGCCCTAAACTTGAATCCAGATACACCTCATTTTAAAATGTAAACTTCACTAGTTACTGACAGAGAGATATTGGAGGTCTGAAGGATATCCTTATATCTGAGTCTTCTCCACTCTAAAATAAATACAATAATTGTAAAAAGAAAAGACAACTTCAGTATTTCCCAAATTTATTATGCCAAGGGGAAAAGTTAAGCCCTAGAACCTGAGCCAGTTCACATGGCTGCTTTCCTACCCTGCTGCATGACTTTTCCTTCCTGATCTTGATGTGATGCTATATGTTAACTAGATGCCTTATTCTTCATTCAAGCTGAACCAAATGACACTGGAGATGGAGAACCCAGAATGTCATCAATAGTGACATCTTATATCTGTATATCAGCCTTTGTATGGAAAATACTGTAATTCTGTGCAGCACTTCTGTTTTTGCCTCTATAAATGATCCTCATTTTCCCCCAAAGTTAGGAGTACTGATCACCATTCTTTGGAGTAGCTCTGTTTCCCATATGGTCACCCTCGCATTTTGTGCTTAAACTCTCTTTCAATTAGAAATGATTCCTTTTGATTATTTGAGGTTGACATTTGTTGACCACAAAGGGACCCAAAGTGAGCCTCCTGAGACCCTTGCTGCTTCAGTGAAATTCAGAGGCTTGGTACTGGCATGAGTAGCTGTCACTTATCTGACTTCACTGAATCTGGCAGGTATCTCTGGAAGGCTTCTCTTGGGTTTTCAATCTCCCTGGGTTGGCTGAGATTCAGACTTTATGCAAGCAACCTGAATTAAAGCTCTACTTTTAAAGGTAAGAGTTTCATCTGCTATTTCTCTAAAAATTCTGCTGTTTACAGATTTCACCTTCCTTTGAGATTAAGGTTTTTTTGTCTTACTTGCTAAATTATAAAACATTTTTTTCTGGCTCAAATTTGATCAAAGAAAAAAACAGAGAGAAAATGAATCTTTGTTGCATAAGCTATATTTGTGGTTTTAAACTGGCCAAGTTCTGAAATTCAGTTCAGTGGACCAAATTTCCCCTACAGTCTTTGGTCAATAAAGAAGAAAACCCACATTATACATAATTGTTCACCCAAAACTGAGTCTTTCTCCTTGGGAGAAATTTACCATTAAAAATACCAGATGGGTTTATGTATAATACTTATAATGTCTCCTCATGTTGTTATTTTTAAATGGTCTTATATAATTCATAAAAACACCAAACTGCAATGGCTAAAGTCGGTACCTTGAAAATGCCTACACCAATTTATTCGCATGCTCAGTTTTAAAACACCAGCTCCAAGAAAAAGCAAAATAATCAAGAGAGGTATTTTCAGTGGTACTTAAAAGTGTCCAAAAGAGGTTCTGATAAAATGTTTCTTGATAAGAAAAATAAATAATTTTCTGAATTTCTAGATGTAAAAAGACTGCTAAAATTTATCTTCCTTCTTCCTCAGCTCCTCCTTCTTTTTGTCCATTATTCTTTAAACAACCTTGCCCAGACCTACCTTTTCTTCCTCCACCTCCCACTGCTCTACTGCAAATCCTCCTCCGCTACCACTTTCTTTTTCTTCTCCTGTTCCTCCTCTTTCTCCAGCTCCTCCTCCTCTAACTCCTTCTCCTGTCCTGGCTCCATTTCTCAAACAGCAGTGTTTGGCTGGTAAAAGCCTGCCCTAGTTTATCAATCACGGTGAAAGATAAAACTTAGAGATATACTTTTAAAACTTCCTGATTTTTACCAGGACCCTAGGGTTTTTTCAGGAAATTTAAATTAAATATTTAAGCTTATGACTCTTGCTTGACTTAAAAAAATAGTTATTATTTTAAATAAAAAATGAACACAAGCTCTTGTTACTGACACAAGCTTTTGTTAACACTGGAGCCACTTTATCTGTAGTAAATTCCAATGATTACAAGATTCCACTCCTTGGAGTAGGCAAATAGTTCCAATGGTAGATGTCACAAATAATCCTTTGTCAACATACAAGTCTCAGCCTGTAGCTTTTCAACTAGGTCTCATGCAAGGGACTTATATTTTCTTCTGGTTCTATCAGCTCTCATCCATCCTACAAAATGATAATTCTTAAAATTATAAAATGATCACATTTCTTTCTCCCAAAAAGGGAAAACATATATAGAATAAAATAATGAAACTGAATTACTGACTTAACAAATTTTTGAAAATCTAATCCAATTGCAATCCATATTGCCACAGAAAACACTAAATTACTGAGTAATAAAAAATTACAAAACCTGACTGTTAACAAAGTCTTCCACTGATACTGGAGAAATCATCTCAGCTGTCCATATCAAAGTTCAAATAGATCCATCAAAACTTCTTCCAAACTCAAATAATATCCTTTGAGGAATTTTATTTGCACTAAAGGGAAGCATTTATTATCTGCACTATTAAAGCACTAAAGGGAATAAAGATCAGAATTTTAGGATACTATTTAAAGAGAGGATTGATTATTCCCTCTACAAGCCCATGTAACATTCCAGTTCTTCCTGTAACAAAACCAAATGGTGGAAGAAGGAGGTTTGTACAGAATCTGAAAGCAATTAACAATACAGTCATTCCTCAACATTCAATAGTGCCAAACCCCATACGTTGTTGGCTGCCTTTCCAACCGAAGGTGGTTATTTAATGTAATAGACTTACGTAGTGAATATTTTAATGTTCCTGTAGATAAAAATAGTCAATTTCTATTTGTCTTCACTTAGAAAGACAGACAACAGTCATGAACAATCATGCCTTCGGAATACACTGGGAGCCCAACTCACTTTTCACAAATGTTAAAAAAGACCTCTCAGATGTTGACCTCTTTAAAAAAAAATCCTTTTAAACACAGTTTTCTCCTCTGCTCAGAGAATGAGCAGATCTATGGAGAAGGTGGCATTTACTTGCCACCACAATTAGCTTTAAAGGACACAAGATTTCTAAAGAAAAACTGATTTTTGTCACAAAAAAAAAAAAAGTAGAACACTTAGGCCACCTAGTATGTTAGGAAGGACTTTTGTTAATACAGACAAACTAAAGAGTATCTTAAGATTTTCACCACTGAGAACCAAGAAACAGATGAGAGGCTTTTGGGGATGGCAGGGTAATTTAGAGATTGAATCCTAAATTTTTCTTTAAAAGCCCATCCCTTATATGCTCTCTTTATACAAGACATTCCAGACCCTCTGGATTGAACAAAAGAAAATCAACGTGGTGGCTCATGCTTGTAATACTAGTACTTTGGGAGGCCAAGGCAGGAGGATTTCTTGAGCCCAGGAGTTCAAGACCAGTCTGGGCAACATCGTGAGATCTCTACAAAAAATAAACAAACAAAAGTTAAACAAATCTCTATAAAACAATTAACAAACCAAAAGAGATAAAAGATGATGCTAATGCTCCTTGCTAATGCTCCAGTTTTGGTGTATCCAAATTATAGCCTTCATTTTTATTGTTTGTATGTAAGAATGATGGTAATTCTTTAGGGGTCCTAACTCAAAAACATGGAGAACAAAATAATCCTGTAGGGTATTAGAGCCAACAGTTAGACCCTGTAACAAGAGGATTGCTAACCTGCATGAATTCTGTAAAAGCCACTGCTTTGTTAAGGCAACTGAAGAAATTTTGAATGAGAACACACCTTAGTGTTTTTATTTCTCATTCTGTGGAAGTAATGCCTAACTCACACCACATTCAACATTATTTAATTAGTAAAATAGCTTCATATAAAGTTTTACTTCTTTCCTATTCTCATATCACCGTCTCTAGTTGTAATAACCTAAATCCTGCATTCTTCTACTTCCATTGTCAGCTGAAACTCTGGACAATTGCATAACCCTAACTGTTCAATTTCTCTCTCTCTCTCTCTTTTTTTTTTAATTTGAGATGGAGTCTCGCTTTGTCACAAGTCTGGAGTGCGGTGGTGCAATCTCGGCTACCGTAACCTCCACCTCCCAGGTTCAAGCAATTCTCTTGCCTCAGCCTCCCAAGTAGCTGGGACTACAGGTGCACACCACCACACCCAGCTAATTTTTGTATTTTTAGTAGAGACAGGGTTTCACCATGTTGACCAGGATGGTTTCTATCTCTTTACCTTGTGATCAGCCTACCTTGGCCTCCCAAAGTGCTGGGATTACAGGCTTGAGCCACGGCACCCAGCCTCACTTCTCTTTTCTAGGACTGACCTACAAGAGATTCCCTTTGCTAATGCTGGTGTTGTTTGGTTTACAAATTGGATTTTACTTTAAAAAGTATCCTTAACTGAAGAAATAAAAAATGCTTAAGTTCCAAAAGCCACTTTGACTCAACAAACAAAATTAATTACATTGACTGGGGCTCCTCAATTAACAACAACAACAAAACTGCTAATATTTATACAGACAGTAGATAATGCTTTTGAAGTTGTTCATGACTTTTTGATGAAATGGAAACAGAGAAGATTTTAACCTCTTCTTGTCAATCCATAAAAACTGGACACCTCATTTCACAATTGTTAGAAGCTATAATATTACCAGAGTTACTGCTCATAATTAGAATTCCAGGTCATTCAAAATCAGATACCCCAGAAAACAAACAAACAATGAGGTAGCTGCTAAGTTAACAAAAGAACCTCTCTAAATACATCTAAATAACAAAATGTTTGATGTTAACTTAAAATAATCTACTTTCGATTTTAAGAAGTAACTTAATCTAGAGTTCTAAAATCAAAACAGAAAAGTTGGAAAGCAAAAGAGGCAACATACCCTCTCTAAAGGAGATACGGTATGGGTCAAATGATTTGCCTGCATTTCCTGCTGAATTACAGTTATACACATGAGCTAACTCACTGGAGCCCCAAGACATGATTGCTTGGGGAAAATAATATTGTTTAAAACCATTTTCAACCATAGTTCATTGTTACATTTGTTCAAAATATAATCCAAGGAAACTATGACATGGATCCCAAGGGTATTTTTCTTTACCTGAGGTCCCTTTTGAGGTGTGGGAATTCGATTTCATCCAATTGACACCATCACAAACATACAAATAAGTCCTGGTAATGATTTACGTGTTTTCTCATTGAGTAGAAGCATTTCAACACAGAAGAGCAATGTCTTTAACAGTAAGTGAAATTCTCTTTAAAAACCATTCCAGGTTGGGCGCTATTGCTCACGCCTATAATCCCAGCACTTTGGGGGGCCTAGGCAGATGGATCAACAAGGTCAAAATGTCTTGTCATCTTTTTCTCAACCTGGTGTTGCCCCAAAGGACAACTTGATTTCAAGATGATGTAGTACAAATTTGGAAAAGGTTTATTTGCCACATTCCTTCTTTTGGCCAGCTTAATCAACATACCCCTTTATGTTGGGAACAAAAAATTACACCAAAGATGAATGGCCCAGTGCACTAGAGATACAGGAAAGATACCCAAAACACTGTGCACCCACACCATTATATTACAAACTGCTGACTCACATGCCATTCATTAGAGACACAACTGGGTATGTACTGGTTAGCTCCAAATAAAATGTCTTGGCTATGTGACATCAACCTATGGCCATAGTTACCTCAAGATAAAGAGGACAATGTCCCCTGGGTTATACTTAGGTATTAGGTCAAATAGTTCACACCCTGTCAAAACCAACAAATTTTCCCCATTTACAAACTCACTAGGTATATTCTGTGTTCCACTGGTGTGGTCACTTAGCATCTATCTTAATACCGCAGCCATGTATTAAAGATGTCATTTGACATGTAGAGGCCCTAACCACTTATATCCAAAAGGCCCTAAATGACAGCTGCATTTCGTAATTTGTTACTAAATAATAAGAAGATACTATACTTTGTTATTAAATAATAAAGTTACTGTCATAAAATAGACTACATTATAAAACCACATGACTTCAGACATATACGCTGTAGCCCAAAAGAAACTTGTGCCATCAGAAAAACTAAATGTTGTGTCTATATTACAGTTAAGTCAAATAACATGACTAAATTATTGGCTATTATAAACCCCCCAAAAACACAACCTTTCAGATCCAAAACCTCCTCTAAACAACTTGCTAAATAACTGGTTTGGATCACAGGAAGCTTGATGGCAAACACTGTTACATATTCTAAGAAGTGTCATCATTCGTTGTGTTTTATCCTGTTTTTGTCTCCATTGCTATACGACATTTGTCTACAATCAAGTGAATTGTGAAAACTCAAAAACTAAAGTAGTGATTGTTCCAGAATTTGCTTTGATTAAAGAGATAGACATGAAGCCTAATCGGGTTCCAAGACTACTTTCCTTTTGTTTCTTTGTAATTTGGCCTTCATCCTTTCTAATGTTTCTCTCCTCCATCAGACATGGCTTCCTAAAAATGAGCCTTCCTAGCAATGTAAGATTTGATCAAATGTACTTCTGACTAGTTAATTCTTCTGCAATGCTTTCTCTTAGAGTTTGAAGGAAAGAGGAAAATGTAAAAAGAAAGAACATTTCAGGATCACCCCAGTTTATTATGTCAAAGGAAAAAATTAAGCTCTGGAAATTGACTCATTTAACATGGCTGTTTTTCTTCTCTGGTGTATGTCCTCTGTTTCCTGACCTTCATCTTGAGATATTATACAGTAACCAGACTCCCTATTCTTTACTCAAACCTAGACTACATGCTCTTAGAGAGACCCTTGTGATTTTGTTACCTCTTTATGATAAAATGTTACTTAACCTTCTTAAGAGTGTAATCAGTAGTAGCCAACCAAATCGTGTTATCTGCATATCAGTCTTTGTTGGAAAAATGTTGTCATTTTGTTCACCACCTCGATTTTTGCCTATACAAATGATCCTCATTTTTCCCCACACCAGGAGCACTGATTGCCATTCTTTAGGGTGGCTCTTCCACAGACAGCCACCTTCACACTTTGTGCTTGAATAAACTTTCCTTAAATTAGATTTTGTTCCTTTTGGTTACTTTGGGTTGACTCAATGAAGATCATTGCAAAGCGTTGCTGTGAGGGTTAAATAATTTAGGTAACTTAGCAGAGTGCCTGGAATGTAGTAACCATTAAATAACTGATAACTAAAACAGATACCAGAAATCTGTGCTCAGAGATCTGGAGAGTTAATTGAAATATTGCAAAGAATGATGATAGGTTTTAAAGGTAAGGCATCCAAGATATTTGATAATTTCTCCCAATATTTTATAAAAATATGATTAATGATATCACTGAATTATCAAAATAATATATTTTGCACCAACAGGAAATTAACTATTAGGTTGTTTCTTTTTCTTGAAAGTTAATAATCAGAATAATCACGGTTAGTTTAAAAAGCAATTTTTATATAATACACATGGTATCTTATGGCCATACCCATGAAAGATGACAGTAATTTTTCACTTTTGTGCAAAGCCCTGGAGCTTTGTTCTTTTCTCATAAAGACTCCTCACATTTCTTCCTTGGAATTTCTACTTTCTTTTATGTACACTGACCTTGAGCAATGATAATAACTACTGCTTGTGAGGGGAAATATCATTAACCATTTTTTTCCTCTCCCTAAAAGGATTGTTGCTGCTGCAGCTGCAGCTGGAAATAATAGATGCGGAGGTGCTTTAGGTAATGAAGCATGGTCACAGAGAAACCACCTGATGTTCTGGTGCTGGTCGCTGAAGAACAGTGTAGGGGCCATGGGAATGCTTCCCCTTCGCCCTCTGAAGGTTTGCTAAAAATCAATAGACAAAAGACAAATTTATTCAAGAAAAGGCATACAAATGTATTTGATCATAGATTTGCATCACAGGAGACCTTCAGAATGAAGACCCCAAAATACAAGGGAAACTGTCCATTTTTATGCTTAGGTTCAACAAAGTATGGACTGCCATGTAGAAATATGAATGGACAAAAGGGAATGGTCTACTGCTAGTAGACTGAGTGGGGAAAGCCAGCAAGGCCTGTCCGTCTAAATTCCCCTTGTCCTCTCTCTGCAGCTTTCCTTCCTTCTATGTATGGGCAGGACTCTCTCTGGAATAGGGGTCTATGACCTACAGTCATATAAGGTAGGTCAGGTAAGTTCTTGATGGCCAGATTTTACAAAGACAGGTCAGGGAGGAAGTTAGAGTAATTTTTTTTTCTTTTGAGATGGAGTTTCGCTCTTCTCGTCCAGGCTGGAGTGCAATGGCACCATCTCGGCTCACTGCAACCTTCACCTCCCGGGTTCAAGCGATTCTCCTGCCTCAGCCTCCCAAGTAGCTGGGATTACAGGCATGTGCCACCATGTCTAGCTAATTCTGCATTTTTAGTAGAGACGGGGTTTCTCCATTTTGGTCAGGCTGCTCTTGAACTCCCAGCCTCAGGTGATCTGCTTGCCTAGGCCTCCCAAAGTGCTGGGATTACAGGTATAAGCCACCGCATGGGACTAGATTAATATTTTTAGGTTTTATATCAGGCTTTGGGAAAAAGAGGTTCTGGTTTCTATAACCTGCCTTGGGGAAGAGATTCCAGTTCCTGTCACTAGTTGTGAGGAGAATTTGAGGCATTCATTCTCTTGTAGGCACCCCCACAAGAAGGTAGGGGAAGGTTTGGGATGGGGATTTTTTGCTTCTCAGACCGATGAGCCTTCATTTTGGGTCATCATTTTCTGATCCCCAACAGCTAGTTGCTCCTACTATGAAAAACTCATTTTCTTTTACAGATAATTTAAACACTTTATCTTTCATCCTTCTTTTGCTGTAGATATTTGATTGCTTTTACAACAATTTAGAGCTGTAACAGAGGTCAGAAGAACCTGGGCAAAAGAAAAACAGAAAGGAGAGAAAGCTGTTAAATTTCTACTTGTTCCCCTCATAACAAATGGTTTGTTTTGGAGGTTGGTTGCACAAGGAAAGTTACAGGTTCCTTATGATTTCAATCTTTTCTATTTCACCGACTGTTCCCATTAGTATAAATAAGACAAACTGAACAAATTCTTTCTGTCCTGATGTCATAAATTCTGAAAGGCAAAACCCAAAATAAAAGCATAAAATTCAGTACAAGAGGACAATGGAAATGCTAGATTACTCACAACAATGATTTTACATAGAGTAGTACTAAAATAATTTTTGCCCTAAACGGTTCTTGAAGGAATGAAGGGAAGCTGGACTGGCTAGACACACAAATCAAACAGGAGATTTTACATTCAAAAACGGAGGCTAACGTTTTAAAATGATTACTGTGGGTCATAATGTGTCACCATGTTATTTCATTCAGTGTTCACAATAAAAAATATTTTTTTATTTCTTGTTCCTTTTTATTTGTTGAAGGAAGGACTAAGAAAAAGATAGTTTTCTTAAGCAGTCCTTTGCTTAAGGCTTGCTTAAGGCAACCCAGTTAAATGGCAGAGCTAGTAATTTAACTGAGTCCTGCATGATTTGAAAGACAATGTTCTTCCTAAAGTTCTATGTCCACTTAAAATGGAAAAAGAATGTAGGCAAACTTGAAGTTTGGCAGGAGAAAACAAAACCTAAAAAAACTCAGGAACCAGAGGAATGTGTGAGATGTATAATCCTTTGTTTTGTTTTAGTTTTGAATAAGAGGATTAAGGATTATTTTGTCTTGATATTCTTTGAAAACAGTTAAAAATAAATGTTCAGTTCTTCATAGATGAAAACTGAAGGTATCCTGAATTGGCTGCACAAGCTGTCTAATAGGCAATAAGATTTTTTTCTATGATTCCTGGATAATTTAAGACTCCCTGGTGACCCACCATCGTCTCTGATTAGAACTATTTAAATCATAAGAAATGCATTGATGTTCTCTTCCATTTTCTTCTAGAAATGTTACTAATTTTGCTTTTATATATAATCAAGCTGTTTATGAGTTAATGTTAAGGAGTGGTGTTAAGTAGAGGTGGAGGTTAAATTAAACTTTTTGCTTGTTCCCTTTTTTGACAAATACTTTGATTTGGAGGCAAGTTATAACAAGGAAGGTCATGGGTTAGAAACTTAGAAAGGTTACATAACTTTTCAAAAGTCATAATGCTAGAAATTCCATTTGACCCAGCAATCCCATTACTGGGTATATACCCAAAGGATTGTGAATCGTTCTATTATAAAGACACATGTGTTGTAGTGGAGCGGGCATAGAAAGTCAACACCAGGACAAAAGTATGCCAAATTGCAGGGTCTTTATTGCCGGCGGCCACGGAGGACTCGTGTCTCTCCAACCTGTGGCCCCGAAAGGAGGATGTCAAGACCTTTTATACCCTTAAACCACCTCGGGGGTGAGGGTGAGGGGAGGGGGGGAGGTGAGAGGCTTCAGACATTCCAAGGACCAGGGGATTCTGTAAATCTCATGGGCAGAGATGAGGGTGAGGGGCTCCAGACATTCCGAGGGCCAGGGGACTTTGGACATTCCAATTGTCACTTAAGTGGTTCACAGAAGTCAAGATAAGCGTTAGTTTACACATTGCCTGGGTAGGGTGGAAATTACAGACCTTAATTACTTACTACAAGTCACAGGGGCCAAGATGGTGTGGGTTTAGACTGCTTGCCTGTCACATCAGGGGTTACAGAGAGCAGCAGTTTCAACAGAAAGCCGAGGTATGGTTGAGGTATGCAGTTTTATGGGGCTTTTACCATGTCACACACGTATGTTTGTTGCAGCTCTGTTTACGGTAGCAAAGACCTGGAACCAACCCAAATGCCCATCAATGATAGATTGGACAGGGAAAATGTGGCACATATACACCATGGAATACTATGCAGCCATAAAAACGATGCATTTGTGTCCTTTGTAGAGACATGGATGAATCTAGAAACCATCACTCTCAACAAACTGACACAAGAACAGAAAGCCAAACACTGCATGTTTTCACTTATAGGCAGGTGATGGGCAGTGAGAACACTTGGGCACGGGGAAGGGAATAACACTCACTGGGCTAGGTAGCAGGGGGTGGAGGGGAGGAGCGGGGAGGGACAGCAGGGGGCAAGGGAGGATGAGGAGGGATAACACAGGGAGAAATGCCTGATGTAGGCAACGGGGGAGTGGCTGGCGGGGGAAGGAGACAGCAAACCACTATGGCATGCATGTACCTTTGCAACAATCCTGCAGGATGCAGGATGTTCACGTGTACCCTAGAGCCCAGAGTATGGTAAGTTTTTGAAAGAAGTTTGGTTATAAAAATGGAAGTATATTCTTATCCCTTTTACCCAAATAAATTTTAATGGATCTTTATGGAATCTGAACAAGTGTTGGAGTTAGAGATAACCTAATTCAGGAGACTTATTAGAGTCATCAAAGTTTACTGCCAGAAAACCAGCAGGATACCAGAGTATGCTTCAGCAGAATACTGGAGGAAGAAGTTTGTAGTATTACTCTGAACTATAGTTGCCAAGACTACTGCACAGCCTCAATCCTCAAATGACCACCTTCTGCTTCGTGCTACCATTATACCTTCCTTATCTTTTTGGTAAAGATTTGGCAATAATTTATCTTCTCTCCACTGTTTTATTATTTGCATGTTTTCTTTAATGTTTTTTGAGGCCTACTAGGCAGGAGGCAGGCTTTATAGCTGTTTGTTTTCCTAGGATATAATAGAGTGCCTAACAAGAAAGAAATATTTAATAAATTATGTTAAATTAAACCTTTGTCGAGAGAGATCCAAGATGGCCAATCACTAGCAGCTCAGGATTGCAGCTCCCAGTAAAAGCGCAGAGAGCCAGTGGATGCCACACTTACTGATAAATTTTTGCTGCCCACGGACCAGGACATTCCCAGTGGAGGAGCCCCACGGGTCGCCAGCGCGACCCTTTGGGCTGGCGCGGCTTTTTTGCCGGCGCCTCGGCTCGGCGGCTCTTGGTGCGGAGTAAACGGGACTGAG
>CAUYQU010082490.1:0-21282 GCA_963574635.1 Cheracebus regulus | reverse complement strand
GTATTTTTATCCGCCCGATTTATGATTTCTATTGTTGTTCTAACGAATTGAATTTTTTGTTACAAAAAAAAAAAAAAAAAAAAAAAAAAAACATCCAAAAGGGTGATCATCTAACTTACAAGTGAGAGACACTGTTGATGTTTCTTTATTTTTATTTTTAAAATAAAATAGGGTTTGTAAGCATATGATGATAGTCCAAACATTTCCATATATCCATTTTTTGCAATGTCAAAACCTGCAAAAATTCTGGAGAACCCAAAACACTGCCCTCATATGTGTATTGCCTGGCCCTACCTAAACTTTTGAGTCAAATCCTCTTTTGCAGTCTGTGTGTGTGTGTGTGTATGCGTGTGTGTGTAGATCTTAATGCTCTTGCCATAATAAAATCCAAATAACTTGAGGATCTGAAATAGAGATTATAAATTTGATTTGTATTTAGTATGTTGAGAATAGTTGCTGTCTCATTGCTAGTTGAAAGGCACTTGAGACCAATATTCAGTCTTTTTTTGTTCTTTATATCCAAGAATAAAAAAGGAAGTTCTTTGGCATCAGCCTTTATTTAATTTTTATCTTGCTGTGGCACAACATATCTCTGAACTATTAATCTTTAAAAGTACTGAGAACATGTTTTATTTGTGGATGACTAGAAAAATCCCAGAAACTACATTTTCAAAAAATGAAATGGCTTGACTGCCTTGCACTAATTCTTGCAAAGAAGTATTCATCTCAGTTTACAATTCAAGTGCCAGGTTTCAGAACATTGCATTTTGAGTTGCTGATATTGAAGTGCTCAAAAACTAGTTTTTTGAAGGAAAGCACGAAGACTTTAAACCGCAGCACCATGATGCATGACACTGTAATTAAGAAACAATTCTTGATATGCATTTTCAGTGAGATTCTTTTATATTATACGGTTCCCTCAGGAGGAGAGGAAAGATGTTTCTCATAGAGAAAATGCCATGGCTAGTGAAGAAAATGTGTTTTACATGATTTGTAATTGCTAATATGATTCAGGTACCTGCCCCAGATGAATTTGTGAAATAAAACCAGTTTTCTGCAATACATGGTTTGAATTCACTATCAGATCAGCATGTGACAATGGAAGGTTATGTAAACTTTATATGATAATGACTATTTTATGTAAAAAAAAAAACCCTGTTAATTATATTGATATTTTCTATTTGTTTTTGCTTTAAAAATCAAATAATATTTAAAATTCTGCAGAAATTTTAATATGTGACTATGTAAGGTAAAAACAAGGGATTTTTATATGAATTATTTTACCAATTTCTCTTATTCTAATTTGTCCATAATATGTCAGCACCAGATCTTAAAATTCTGAACTGAAAGTATACTTCCAGATACATCTGCACAATAAGTTTAGATGAATTTAGAAATGTTTCAAGTTTACTTCTAAGGTTTTCATTTCTGAATATTTTTCATATAAAATTTCTCTCCCACTAGAATTTAATTTACAGGTGGGCAATGCCATTGTCTCAGCTCTTCTGTTTGAAGGCCTAGAATAAGTATGTAACATCACAGGTCTTTATAACTACATAAAGAATACTTGAATTTGTCTTGATTCATCAAGTCTAACTCTGCTGATGCAAATAACACGTCTTAAAGCATTTTCTACTCATATTCCTTAAAAACGATTTCATACAGTTACATCACACTCAAACAGTGAACTCTTCTTTTGCTCTCTAAACTCTCTGACAATGACATTTTATCACATTTCATAAAAAATAAACTATTAAAAATGGATGCCATTACCTTCCTTTTACCAAATAAACAAATTTTCTGCATCTATACCCTTCTTCTCCTTGTCCCTGGGTGTGATTTAAAGGCGGGTCTTCAGCCTACAATGCAGCCCCTCTCTGTGTTCTCCGGAGTCTCTTACAAATGGACTCTTCAGGGATTTGAATTTCATCAGAAATATTCTGTCTCTTCCACCTTCAGCCACTTAATTATTAAGATCCTCGATATCATTTTATATTACAAGAACATACCGTGTAATTCTTATAATAGGAAATAAAACTAAAGAAAAACAAACCTAATCTCTTATAAGAGAATCTCTTTCATTAGCACACTATCTTTCAACACAATTCGTCAACCACGGTCCAGATATCCAAAGAGATTGAAAACCAAACGTTTATGTTTTATTTGTATTTCACTTGGCTGGTCAAAACCTTATCCAATTTTGACTGACAAAAGTTCATTTATAATCTTATCTAACTCAGTGTAAATATTCATGTATTTTACTCCAGGAAAGCTTTATGTATTTTTAAGGGAATATTTGATTTGAAGAGCTATGAAGAAGACACAAACACGTCATGTAAACAGATTAAACGTTTCTCCATGTTTTAGAATTGTGAATATTTGAAATTCCAAAACATACTTGAGCTCCAAGTTTTCACATAAGGAACCGTGGACCTGTCCTTTCATGCTTGACCAAGGTTCTCAAGATGGTTCCATTCACATGCGATTTTCACTTTACTGCCTCCAATTCATCATTCAACTCACTCCAGCCTTGTGTCTATCAAGACAATTCTTGCTAAGGTAACATTTCCATATCAACAAATCTAAAGGACATTTCCCATGTTTTCAAACACTAAACTGGGAAGCAACACTTGACTCAGCTGAATATCTCTATTTCCTGCAGTGTTGCTCTTTCCCTAGGGGTCCAGGCCACTATTCCTGTTTTGCTCCTTTCCAATCTTTTAAACAAGCTTCTCTGCCCGACCTCTGAGGGTCAGTGTTGCTTATAACATTTTTCTGTACTGTTCTATTACCATTCTACATTCATGAACACTGGGCATTTCATCCTCACTCCTGACCTGTCTCTGGAATAAGAATTCCTGAATGTATATAACAAACACTACAGCTGCCATTGCTATAAGCTTGCATATCCAAGTCAGCATGTGGAGTCTGTCTTGGATGTTTCATACACACCTCAAACATTTTCCTGCTTCAAATGTAATTAATCATTTTCTTCCTTTTTCCCTCCTTCAACAGAATGACTAAACTAAAACTATTGTTTATCCACTATTTCATTTGAAAATTTTAATTAGTACTTACAAAGTATTCTAGGTACTTGAGATAGATAAGTGGAAGAGATAATTGTGGTCTCTCTGCATTGAGAAGACAGAATTGCTAAATCATAAATATATATCAGTTAAAATAAATTATGTACTCTCATCTCACAACTGTTTATAAGTGGAATGAAGTAAAGTAACGCATTGCTGTGGTAAAAACATCTCTCCTGATTTGGATCCTTATATCAGCTTTCTATAGATAGAATTGACAAAACCATATATATTTGAAGTCTATATCTTGATGTTTTAATATACATATACATTGTGAAATAATCACCAATATAATTTATTAACTTACCTATTATCTCACATAGGTACTGTGATGGTTAATACTGAGTGTCAACTTGATTGGATTGAAGGATGCAAAGTATTGATCCTGGGTGTGTCTGTGAGGGTGTTGCTAAAGGAGATTAATATTTGAGTCAGTGGGCTGGGATAGGCAGATCCACACTTAATCTGGGTGGGCAACATCTAATGAGCTGCCAGGATGTCCAGAATTTAAAGCAGGCAGGAAAATGAAAAGACTAGATTGGCTTAACCTCCCAGCCTACATCTTTCTCCTGTGTTGGATGCTTCCTGCCCTCGGCATCAAAATCTAAGTTCTTCAACTTTGGTACTTAGACTGGCTTTCTTGCTTCTCAGCAGATGGCCTAATGTGGGACCTGACTAAAACAGATTTTGGTACCAGGAGTCGTTCTAGAAGAACAGAATATTAAGGATGGAGTTCTTTCACTGGTTTAGAGGTTTCTGGAGTTGGCTGCTTAATATAATTAAACCAAAAAATGCTAAGGACTCTACTTCCTATAATGTGGAGAACACTGAGAGTGTTCTTGCTCAATGGGTCCCACTCCCATGGAGCCCAGCAAGCTACGAACCACTGGCTCAAAATTCTCACTGCCAGCACAGCAGTCTGGAGTCAGCCTGGGATGATAGAGTTTAGTTGGGGGGAGGAGAGGCTGCCATTAACGTGTATTTAGTAGGCGGTTTTCCTCCCGACAGTGCTGAGATTGAAGGGTTTGGACTGGGCAAAATTCACCACAGCATGGCAAAGTGGCTGTGGCCAGACTGCTTCTCTAGATTCCTTCTCCCTGGGTGCTGGGCATCTCTGCAGGAAATCCAGCAGCTCCATTCAGGGGCTTACATACAAAACTCTTATCTCCCTGGGACAGAGCACAGTGCGGGAGGGACAGCTGCAATCACAGTTTCAGCAGATTTAATCTTGCCTGCCTGCTAGCTCTGAGGAGAGCAGCTGATCCTGGCAAAGGGGATTTTCTAAGCAGAGAACACCAGTTCTGCTAAGGGACAGAATACTTCCTCAAGTGGGTGTCCCTAACTCTGTGTCTCCTGACTGGGTGAGACCTCCCAAAAGGGGCCAACAGATACATCACACAGGAGAGCTCGGCTGGCCTCAGGCTGGTGCATCTCTGGGATGAAGCTTCCAGAGGAAGGAGCAGGCAGCCATTTTCGCTGTTCTGCAGCCTCCACTGGTGATACTCAGGTGAACAGGGTCAGGCGTGAACCTCCAGCAAACTGCAGCAGACTTGCAGAAGAAGGGCGTGACTGTTAGAAGGAAAACTAACAAACACAAAGTAACAACAACAACATCAACCGAAATGGTCACCCCCTCCACCAAAAAAAAAAACAAACAAACCATCCAAAGGTCATCAGTCTGAAAGATTAAAGGTAGATAAATCCATTAAGATGAGGAAAAAATCAGTGCACAAATGCTAAAAATTCCAAAAGCCAAAATGCCTCTTCTCTTCCAAATGATTGCAACACCTGTCCATCAAGGGTGCAAAACTGGACAGAGAATGAGATGGGTGAATTGACAGAAGTAGGCTTCAGAAGGTGAGCAATAACAAACTCCACTGAGCTGAAGGAACATGTAATAAATCAAAGAAGCTAAGAACCTTGATGAAAGGTTTCAGGAACTGCTAACTAGAATAACCAGTTTAAAGAGGAACATAAATAAACTGATGGAGCTGAAAAACACAGCACGAAAACTTTATGAAGCATCAATAGCCAAACTGATCAAGCAGAAGAAAGGATGTCAGAGTTTGAAAACCATCTTGTTGAAATAAGGCATGCAGACAGACAAAGTCAGAGAAAAAAGAATGAAAAGGAACAAATAAAACCTCCAAGAAATAAGGGGACTACATAAAAAGACCAAAATAAAGGGATGGCAGAAAATTTACCAAGCAAATGGAAAGCAAGAAAAAAGCAGAGATTGCAATCCTAGTCTCTGATAAAACAGACTTTAAATCAACAAAAATCAAAAAAGACAAAGAAGGGCATTACATAATGGTAAAGGGATCAATTCAACAAGAAGAGCTAACTATCCTAAATACATATGCACCCAATACAGGAGCACCCAGATTAAGAAAACAAGTTTTTAGAGACATACAAAGAGACTTCGACTCCCACACAATATAGTGGGAGACTTTAACACCCCATTGTCAATATTAGGCAGATCAACAAGACAGAAAATTAACAAGGATATTCAGGACTTGAACTCAGCTGTTGACCAAGCAAACCTAATAGCCATCTACAGAACTCTCCACCCCAAATCAACAGAATACACATTCTTCTCAGTACCACATTGCACTTACTCTGAACTCGACCACATAATTGGAAGTAAAACAATCCTCAGCAAATACAAAAGAACTGAAATCACAACAGTCTCTCAGACCACAGTGTAATCAAATAAGAACTCAGGATTAAGAAACTCACTGAAAACCACACAACTACATAAAACTTGAACAACCTGCTCCTTAATGACTCCTGAGCAAATAAAGAAATTATGGCAGAAATCAAGAAGTTCTTTGAAACCAATGATAACAAAAAGACAGTGTACCAGAATTTCTGGGCAGCAACTAAACAATTGTTAAGAGGAAAATTTATAGCACTAAAATACCAACATCAGAACATTGGCAAGATAGCAAATCAACACCCTAACATCACAATTCAAGGAACTATAGAAGCAAGAGCAAACAAATCCAAAAGCTAGGAGAAGACGAGAAATAACTAATGACAGAGCAAAAGTGAAGGAGATAGAAACACAAAGACCCTTCAAAAAAGCAATGAATCCAGAAGCTGTGCTTTTGAAAAAAATTGGCAAAATAGATAGACCACTAGCTAGAGTAATAAAGAAGAAAAGAGAGAAGTATCAAAGAGACACAATAAAAAATGATAAAGGGGACATCAACAGTGATCCCACAGAAATGCAAATTCTACCATCAGGGAATACTATAAACACCTCTAGGTGAATAAACAAGAAAATCTAGAAGAAATGTACAAGTTTCTGAACACATATACTCTCCCAAGATTAAACAAGGAAGAAGTTGAATCCCTGAATAGACAAATAACAAGTTCTGAATTTGAGGTGCTAATAAATAGCCTACGAACTAAAAAAAGTCCAGGAACAAATGGATTCACAGCCAAATTCTACTAGACATACAAAAAGGATCTAGTACCAGTCCTTCTGAAACTATTCCAAGCCATAGAAAAAGAAGGACTCCTCCCTAACTCATAGTGTCAGGATCATCCTAATACCAAAACTCGACAGAAACACAGCAACAAAAAAGAAAATTTCAGACCTATATCCCTGGTGAACATTGACGTGAAAATCCTCAATAAAATACTGGCAAACTGAATCCAGCAACACATCAGAAAGCTTATTCAACATGATCAAGTCTGCTTCATCCCTGGTATGCAAGACTGGTTCAACATACGCAAATCAATAAATGCAATCCATCACATAAACAAAGCCAATGACAAAAACCTCATGATCATCACAATGCATCCAGATAAGGCCTTCAATAACATGCAACATCCCTTCAGGTTAAAAACACTCAATAAACTAGGTGTTGATGAAACATACCCCAAGAAAATAAGAGCTATTTATGACAAACCCACAGCCAATATCATACTGAATGGGAAAAACTGGAAGCATTCCCTTTGAAAACAAGCACAAGACAAGGATGCCCTCTCTCACCACTCCTATTCAACATAGTATTGGAAGTTCCAGCCAGGAGAATCAGGCAAGAGAAAGAAGTAAAGAGTATTCAGTTAGGAAGAGAAAAAGTCAAGTTGTTCCTGTGTGCAGATGATATAATTCTATATTTAGAAAACCTCATCATCTCAGCCCCCAAAATCCTTTAGCTGATAAGCAGCTTCAGCAAAGTCTCAGGATACAAAATCAATGTGCAAAAATCACAAGCATTCCTATAGACCAACAATAGACCAGTAGAGAGACAAGTCGCAAATTAACTCTCATTCACAGTAGCTACAAAGATAATAAAATACCTAGGAATACAGCTTAAAAGGGCGTGAAGGACCTCTTTGAGGAGGACTAGAAACCAATGCTCAAGGAGATAAGAGGACACAAATGGAAAAACATTCCATCCTCGTGGCTAGGAAGAATCAATATGTGAAAACAGCCATATTGCCCAAAGTAATTTAAATATTCAATGCTATTCCCATGAAACTACCATTGATATTCTTCACAGAATTAGAAAAAACTACTTTAAATTTCATACAGAACCAAAAAAGTGCCTACATAGCCAAGACAATCCTAAGCAAAAAGAACAAAGCTGGAGGCATCACGCTACCTGACTTCAAACTATATTACAAGGTTACAGTAACAAAAAGAGCATGGTACTGGTATCAAAACAGACACTGATTTTCGTATATTGATTTAGTATCCTGCAACTTTACTGAATTTAAAAAATTAGTTCTAACAGCCTTTTGCTAGACTTTTTAGTGTTTGTCACATATTTTATCAGGACATCTACAAACAGATAATTTTACTTTTTCCTTTCTGATATGAATGTCTCATTTTTTTTTCTCTTGTCTAATTTCTCTCTCTGGAACTTACTGTACTATGTTGAACAAAAGTGTGAGAGTGGGCATCTTTTATTGCATGTGATATTAAAATAAAAGTTTACATAATAATCACATTGATTTTTGTGTTAGCTGTGGGTTTTTCACATATGAACTTTATTGTGCTAAGTTTCTTCTATACCTATTTTGTTTAGAGTTTTTATGTGAATGAATGTTGAATTTTGTCAAGTGCTTTTTCTGCATCTATTGTGATGATCATATGCTTTTTATGTTTCATTCTGTTAATGTGCTATATAACACTGATTTATTTGCATATGTTGAACTCTTCCTGCATCTCAAAGATAAATTCCACATGGTCATGTGTGTAATCCTTTTAATACGATGTTTAATGTGCTCTAGGTATGGGGGATGGACACTAAAGGGGGATACCAGGGGTGAGGCCAGTGGGCTTCCTCAGCAGCAAGGCTATGAAGGTCCTCCTGCTTTTCTTTTCCCCTGGGGACTGAGGAGTCACAGCTATGAGGTTCCTCTTTGTCCTGAGTTGTGCCATTTGGTGGATGGGGTGATGCAGGTAATGCTTCCTATGTTTTCTGTGTGGCTACCTAACTTTTTATGGTCCACAGCGCTGCTGTAGTTTTTTAATTGCACTCCAGAGCTCCCATAAAGCTGTTTTTGCCCTTGAGTAGTTGTTACATCAATAAATTTGTGGAGATACTGGGACCAATCTTGATCGTATCACTCTGGTTCAGATACTTGTGATGGGGTGGCAGAAGAGAAGGCATCTCTGAAGAAGCAATATTCACACTAAACTCTGAAGAGTGAGGCAAGTCTGGTGAGAGTGGTGGTGAGAGTCAGGATAAGCAAAAGTGTTAAAAGCCCTTGGTGGGGTTACAGAAAAGATGACACTGAGGTGAAAATGAGCTTTAACTTATTAATAAAGGTAAGTAAAATTTTGTAGTTCTGCCCAGTAATGGATTCCATGTTTTAAAATTTTTTACACCATGTGAGAGTTGCATTAAAAAATTTATTTTAACAATAGATCAGCATTGAACTGTTTCAAAAAATATTTTCTAGGTGGCTCTCATTTGTTTTCTTTACTGAATTCTGTGTTTGTTATATTAGAATTTTCTATGAAAGAAGTCTCTCCAAAATTTGAAAAGTCATTGAAAAGAGTAACTAAAACTTTTGAGAATAATGTGATAGACAATAAAGACAAAAACCACATGATTATTTCAATACATCCAGATAAGGCCTTCAATAAAAATCAACATTTCTTCATGTTAAAAAAACACTCAGTAAACTAGGTGTTGATGAAACATATCTCAAAATAATAAGAGCTATTTATGACAAACCATAGCCAATGTAATATTGAATGGGCAAAAACTGGAAGCATTCTCTTTGAAAACCAGCACAAGAATGCCTTCATCCTTTAGCACTTTCTTTAACAAGTGTTAAAATACTGTTAATTTTTATATTCTGAGGTGGATGTGAATGCTTTGATCATTTTTTTGTGTGTGGTTAATGTCAATTCTTCTACCTATTGAGTAGAAATACAGCAAGATGGCTTATGTTACCAAAGAGTTTATATTTGAGAGATCCTGGGTAGGATTTGGATGATCGCAGCATATAGAAAATGCTAAAAATATAAGAAAACACTAACTTTTTTATAAAATAATTTAATTTCAATGTGCAATAATAGTAATTAATAACTTTTAATTTTTAGTCTTTACCATGTGCCAGCAATGTACTAAATACATCAAATATGTAACATTACTTAACCCTGATAATAATCTTTTAAACCAGGTATTGTTATTTCCATTTTGCAAAGAGACAGCGAAGTTAAATAGCTCACCTGAAGTTACAAATAGCAAGTGAAAGAGCTAGAATTCAGAGCCCTGTCTGACTGCAGAGCTTAAGGTCTTAAGTGTTATTGTTCATCCTCTTGGTGTGTATATAATATTAAGAGAAAAATGACCAAAATTGGGATATACATGATCAAAACATGAATACATGTTGCCTTTGGGAGCATAGAATTTTATTTCTTGCTGATGAATATTTTATTTAAATTGAATGTGCTTTGAAACATTGGTAAGATAATACTGCCAAGGAACTGGTATCAGATCTTATTTTGGCTGATTATATCATAATCATACCACTCATATAACCAAATAATCCAAGAGAAAATAATTTAATTAAATGGTAGAAGAAACAACATGTTTTTAAATCTTGAGTCATATTTTTATTTGATTGTTAAAGAAAATACTTTTTTCTTGCATAGAATGTGACTTCAATGTAAATGTAACAAAATATATTTTAGTGTGAATTACAGTTTAGGACAGAGCATACAATTTAGACTGTAATATCTGATGTAACTTACCTGGTGTATTAATTTTGGAAGAGAATCATTAATGATTTGAGACTCCAGAATGTATTCACCACTGCACTAGGGCAAAGAGAAGTACAACTAACATCAGCAGAAGTGTCAGAGATATTAATGTGGCTTTTTAAAACCTCCATAATTGCTGACCTAGTTTTAATTGATGGTCTATGATGTTAAGAAGACAGGATTTGTGGCTTAGATAGTAGAAAATATTCTTTACAAAACTGTGAAGACAGAATCACTTACATCCAATGTTTCATTTTTGACTTGCTCTGTAAGATAATAAAAAATATGAGTAAAGCGTAATGAAAAGCAATTTTGTATTGACCTTGTATAGTGTTCAGCACAGCAATGTGTAGTAGGTACCATACATTCTTTTGGATGACTGCTTTTGCATGAAAATGCTTTTCTGTATCCTTATATATGCCTAAGATCTTCTCAGCTTTAGAAATTAGCCTAAAAATTGCTTAAGAAAGGCATTTCTCTGCCCTCTTATCTAAAGTCAGTAAGTCAATTCCCGTAATTCTCTCAAATGGCACCATGTTGTTGGTGACCTAGTATTTCTTAAATTTCTGTGTTTTAACTTTTTTATTCACTTGTTTCTTATATCTTCCACTAGAATATAGGTTATATTGCTAGTGTATAGGCATACAATACATATTTACCAAATAAGTGCTATTGGGTATTTATTTACAATGCATATAGACCACTTGTGCCCTCAGACCCTCAGTGTCTCACGAATGAGGAAGAATAAACTCCTTAGAGCAAAGTCACAATTTTAAAGGGATATTTTTCATTTGTTGTCTCTGATATAAATCTGGCATTTATGGACGGTTCTAGACAATGCTAATATATGCTTCTTAATCACTCGAACAGTGAGTCATGTAAGCACGGTCACCATGGGACTTTCTGTTTCCTAACAAAAGTTTGATTGATTGATTTTATTAATGAGCTTACTCATGTTTCCACTTATTAACTGTCTCAATAAACACATTTAAAATTGATGTTCCAAGAATGTATTTTATAATATTAATAAATACTAAGGATATTAGAGGAAACTAAAATTCCCAGTAAAATCCACAGAGGACAAGAAAGAGTTCCACTTGGTTGAGATACTCCATAAATATTGTTAGTTTAGCATAAAACCACCAAACTTCAGTAATCTTAATTAAAAATATTTTCTCCATATTAATGTCAGGGTACAAAGGTGATGTTGATGTTACTTATGACTCTTAACTTTATGATCTTTGATATACAAATATGTAAATAAAACATTTTACATTGTTTTGAAAGTGATTTGTTATGCCACGTTTGTCATAAAAATAGTTGATTTACTTTATTGCTTTTTACTTGAAAGAGCATTTTGTCACAGAATATTTTTCCTAGGAAAATGTGATGAATGCACTATTTGGCTGGTGCAGGCTTCTCAATTATTTAGTGAAGTATTTTCTTTTCCAAGCTTCCTGCAAAGTTGTTGAGAAAGCTTCCCTAAGTACTTTTCTCTACTTTTGCATTTTCTTAAAAAGATTGCCAAGTGTTTGAAGAATGATCTATGTATCCAAGCTTAATTGCATTTACTGTTTTTAAATGCCAGAGCATCCAAACCATTTACCAGCATTCTTCAATGCAATAGTAATACTAGTGCCAACAGAAACTGCAAAATGAAAAAGAACACTAAGTCAAGTGGCTTTACTATGCTATTACTTTGACTCCAAAGGTTCTTAAATCAAATGTAATTCGTTCAAGCATCTTTTAATTATTTGAAAGGATTTATTTGAAAGTGGGTAGTTGAAAGTGGGTAGCTTTTAGACATAGAAAAAATATAGTGCAGGAACTCAAAAGATTAATACTTTTCAACCTTTGGTAGAATTAATGGAATCTTCAAATTTTAAAATATTAACTATGTTTATTAGACCACTAGTAAAGTAAAGTAGTACTTAAAAACATATCGGATAGAATTGAAATAACAAGGTTGCCAATGTATTATACGTTCAAATGAAGACATATGATTTTCATTGCATAGTTCAAAATGGAAAATGCAAAGTTTTAAAAGTATAATAATTCTAATGTTACTAAAAATATCAGCTTTTAAATAGTGTTTGTTAATTATTTTCAATTTGCTATAATTGTAGCTCTTTTGTGTTCAATATAGTTATAAGTATTGTCTGAGTGACATACATTAAAATCATGCTGCAGAAAATCTGGATTATTTAGGCAAAATCTCGTTTAGGAATATAAATGAATTTTCTCTTCATTTGGGAACATAGGATGGCACTATTGGCAAATATCCAGTTTTCATCTTCTGCTATCTTACACACAAAAGGCTTTAAAAATCCAAAACACAGGCTTAAAAAATATATTAGCTTTGATTGTCTAGATTACTAATGAATATACTTATGAATCTAGAGAACACATTTGTGATTACTTTTTATCTGATTAGACAATTATGAGGAAATAAACTGAAAGGCTCTAGGAAGGGGAGTGAAAATATATATCTTGAAGTGGATTTATATAGAATGGTAGTTTGCAAACAATTTTAAATCATGGGTCAATTCTTATGTCTTCATTTTCTTTGCTTGTAAACCCAATCTAATACATCTTCTTGAAACCCAGTGTGGCTATAGGGAAAACTGATAGAGAGGCTTTCAGGTTTCCTTAAAGCAAGTTAGCATTTGTTGATAATCCTGTTCCTGGAAACTTAAAGTATGCATAAGTGGTTATCAACTTGAATTCAGAGTATTTATGAACATGTGAACTCATTTGCAAAATTGTCTAATAAGAGTCAGAAGTTTATCTGTGGAAAGAATGGATATTTGTTGTGCTCGCTTCGGCAGCACATATACTAAAATTGGAACGATACAGAGAAGATTAGCAAATAAATAAAAAAAAAGAATGGATATTTGTATCAGATCCAAAAATGGCATCTATGACTCTCCAAAAAAACTTGGGAAACACTGGGAACTATGAATAAACAATTTTAAAAATTGGGAAAAGGACATATTTACTTCATGAATTTAAAAACACCTTGTGTTTACATTCTTACTTTCTTGAAGTTTCCTTATTCAAAGAATCACAGAGAATCATGAATCTGGTAGACACCAGGAAAAATGTTCAATGAAATATTCCCAAAAGTGAATTATAATTTTTCCCTTTGAACTGTGGGAATTAAATTGAATCATCTGCCTCTGCAAATTACTTCAGCATCTCTTGGAATTTTGGAATTTTCCTTTCCAGTGACAGGCATACAGAATTTGTCATTTATTTTGAATTAAATTTAGCACCATTGTCTGTGGCAGAGACTCATCTTTTCTATCAGTAAAGAATCAATCATTCCCTGTAGAAATTATATTTATGTATTTTACCATTATTTTATAATAGTTTCAGCTTACCTTTAATGACACACATTACACTCCTTTGGCATTTGTTAAAGTACGAGATACTCTGGCTATTAGGTTCATTTATTGAGAAGTAGTTGCTTACACTCACTGCCAATTATTTTAAAAAGACAAATTATTTTGAACTTTTTAATATTAATAATTTCAAATAATAATATATGAATAAAGATATACTTTAAATATTTCTTTGAAGGATTCACAAAATTTTCAGGTCTTATGATTCACATTTCTTATTCTAGAACTAAAATGATTCAAAAGTATCTTATGGTATTTTTGTTTTAATGGTCTCATCCTTACCTTTTTTCTGACAAGATCCATTTTGTCTCACGCTTTACGAGTCCTTTTGCTTAGCCAACTACCATCATTTGCCTTCTTTCATGGTTTTGCTTAGTTCTGCCTTCTAGCTATCCTGAATTTATTGTATCTCTAAGTTTCTTCTCTTGCTAATTGCAGCATGTCTAAATTTTATCATAATTAAATTCCTCAAAATCCATCTCTCTTTTATTTTAAATTTGATGATCCATTATTCTATCAATTTTTATCCATAATGTTGTCCCAGACTCTTTGTACATGGAATCACTAAATTTACAATGGCATGGTCACATCAGGCTGGTAATATTTACTAGTTAAAACACAGTCAAATTAAATTATCAGTGGGTAGAGTCTTATTTGGGTATGTTGGCCTAAAAGCAGATAGAACTTGAGATCTAGATTTGATGGTAACAACATACTTAGTTTTAAAAGGTAAATGATAACTCTTTATTATATTTCCTATCAAAGATTAATAATCATCTTAAAAAAGGACATTTTTAATATATGATAGAACTTCCATAGAAAATAAATTGAGAATTATTAACAGGTTGTTTAAACAAAAATTTTTCATAATGGTCAGTCACATGTATACCAACATAGCTATAGAATCTATAATTTTATTTTAGCACACATAGAATTATGTATTTTCAAAACTCTTTCCTCCCTAATTTTCTTCTTTTTATAGTCCTACCACAGAGAAACAGTACTGGAAATAGTTTATTCTTACTGTAGACCTGTCATTAAAAAGTATAACTTACTTTGGAAGGAGTATAATGGTCATTGAAAACTTGGCTAAGGATATACACCAAAAAATATGTAACTACCACAGTTCCCAAATAAATAGATTTAAAAGAGGATTATAATAAGCAGCACTAACATGTAGAATTTTTATTAATTTGCAAGTGGTTTATTTGTGATTGATAGTAGTCATGCAAATAAAATATTTTATTTTTCATTTAGTTAAAAATAAAATGTAGAAGAACATATGCAAACAGAAAAAAAGTTCCTGAAATGAAATCATTATTAAAAATATCAAAGATGGTCATGAGATCCATAAAATTTCCTTTTATATAAAGTGGGGTTTACATTATCTCTGGCTTCACTGATCACTATACAGGTGAGGTTATTTCTTCTTCAGTTTTATTAATAAACCTATTAGTGCATAAATAGCCTTCTAGCCCTTCCTAAACAAAGAGAAAATGAAATAGTTTCATTATCCCTAGGGCTTCATGCACACCTGGTAATAGTACTATCCCTGAAGGAATGGCTTTGTATACAGGAAAATGTTTATCTTGAAGACTTTTCAAATTAAATTCTGTTTTTTTGTGTTCTTTAGATTTTATAACCAGAAATGAAATATTATTTGAAGCCTGTTCTACTTTATGAAAAAAAATCTTTAAAAAATATTACAGTTTCAAAAAAGGATATAGTATGAGTCTTGTCAAATTGAAACCCCCTCCCCCAAGAAAAGGAATATGAGAATAGACATTTTGGTGTCAAAGAAGGGTATTTTATTATTATGTAGTGATATTTCATGATAATGGAAGGTTTTAATTTTTATATGCCCTTTAAAGTAAGAAAAGAGGATAGCATCAACTGTATACCAGGCCCAATGATATGCACTGGAAAGTGAAAAATAATGCGCATCCCGATCACTAATTGATTCATACCCTGATGAGCTTAACTCTTCCCCACCAAGAAAGGGTACCTGCCACTTGCCCAAAAGCCTCAAAGAAATTCCTTAAGCCTTGTGTACAGAAGACAATTCTTTATCACAGATTGGTTCGTTGCATTTGTAGGGGTGTGACCTTTTGACCCTTACACATTCATTGGTGCTGTGCCAAATTACTTTGATTGACATCACTAGTCAGAAAGCTATCAAAGATGATTTCCAGAGTAGTAATTCTTATCTTTCTGCTTTGTGTCCCATAACTCATTAAAATATCAGGCTAGAGTTAACTGAATATCCAATTATAATACTGACTTGCAGAAGATTCAACAAAGCTGCAAGGAAGCAGGCGAGTGAAAAACAGGGCCTAAAAGAAGTGGTTAAGGGGTTTGGTACCTGATCTTCCATGAGTAAGAAAAGTTGACTATTAGTTGGTTAGGTAACAAGATATGATGGAATTAGAAAACAGGATCATTAAGTATTTCTTCATTTAGAGAACTTCATGCTTTGAAATAGACAGTTTAAAATGACTAGAGACAAACTACTTTTGTGAATTCTTTGAAAGCCGTAGATAATCCTCATTTCTGCAACTCCAGTGTTGATTTCAGTGCTTGACAGATGAAGAGCACTAAAAATTATGTGGACTGAATGAATCAATTAGTACAAATTTAAAAAAGGTAATATACATATAACTGTCATTAAAATACAATTTAATTCCAACATATTTATTGAGGAATCTTACTATCTAGAATACTTTATTTCTCTATGTATGTCATGTAAAACCAACCAAATGCTTGAAACAGTCGTTTAAGATTTTTGTGTCCTGCTTGAAAAGCTAAAACCTAAGTTTCTTAGTTCCTAAGTTACTTAATATCTCCTTTGATATATAATATGGAAATGAAAAGATAAAACAGGAGTAAAACATACCCAGTTTGACTTACCTGAGCATATAGATGAGTGTTTAAGATTTTTTTCAGTGTCAGAAATTACATAAATAACAGTGTGCACTGGGAAGAAATCACATAACAATTCTGTCTATAAAATTTTTACAAAACTGTAGGGAAGATGTAAAAGGTTTTCCTTAGAAAACTTAGGAGCTGTATTTCCCAAGGTGAAGTACTGAATTATTTAAAAATTATTCAAGGACAATGATAAGTATTTTATAAAAGTTAATGAAAAATTGGGATAATAAAAATGAACATACATGTCCATGAAAGTTCATAAACGTTAAAAATAATTGCCTTTGGAAGTACATAGCAATTAAAAAGCACATATATAGTTGATAATAAGAAAAATACATTTTCAGCATATGAAAATCCAATTTTAATTGGAAATATTCTGAATATATTCTACTCGCTTTCTGGGATATGAGGCTTTTGGGTTTTTATGTCTATTGGCATATATATTTACATAAGGATCACAATGGATTAGGCTCTTGGTTCTACTGACTCCTTAGAACTACAGCATTGCATTTTAAAAAATTTCCACATTTTATCAGGGAGAGTGCTGTGTAAGTGCTAGGTTTTCTGATACCTATGTCAACTTAATAAGAATTATACAGTTGGCTATATTTGAAGAAAGATATTCTATTTTATTTCTAAACGTAAACTCTTAGTATTAAATGTCAATGTTTTCTTAATTCATTTTAGAATGCTTTCATATGTAGTTCCCAGTTTCTACACTTTTCTGAAAGGTGCTACCTACTGAATTAAGGAAGAACATGATTCACTAAAATGGTAATTTACCAAATGTTCAGTTATTCTATTTACTTATCAACATTGCTTTTAGGATGGCCCTAAGAGATACAGTGTCTAATTTTCTAGTCCTAAGGGACAGCAGGCAATTTACGCATAATAACTATCTTTTACATTTTCCTAACACATTCACTTTGTTTATAATAATTGTATTTTAGATCTGAGAATGTTTACCAGGAGATTAACAATTTGTAAAAACCCTGACATGGCTGATATAAAATAATATAATTCAATTTTAAAAGCTATAATTTCAGGTGATACCATTTACACTACTCTTCTTAGTGAAGGTAGGATAAAGCAGCCTTCCTGTCAGGGATGATTGGATAATGTGATGTATTACCTGATTACAAAATGATTCTGGAAAAACAACCCATTTCTCTATATTAATCTGACTTGTTTAGTGTCCTCCCTCTCTCTGCATTCAGATGAGGTGTTCTGCATCAACCTAATTCTTTTTTATGTGCATTGGCTGTTTTTTTTTAAAGCATAGTTTTCTCTAAACTGTTTAAATAATGACAGTTTTGCAAAGTTCTGAATAGTTTTTCAACTCTTGAATTTTAATTTCATGCATTTTCCTTCATAGCAATATGTGTGGATTGTAACAATAAATGGAAAAACATGCAACTTGGTTGGTACCAATAATGTGTAAAAACAGTTTAATGTAGTTAATAATTACTCTTCATTTATGTGACACTCTTCATTATGTAGTTTCAAAATATTGTATGGTTATTTTGTAATTATTATTTTTTTGCCAAAGGAAATTAGAGAGACACATGAAATAGACAATTCAATTTTATAGAAGTGAATAAATTGCCAGTATTAAACAAATGTCTTTTCTGAGGTTTCTACATGTTTTATTGATTGAAAAAGGAATAAATCATTTTTCCACTGTCAAATATTAGAACTTTCATATATTGTGATAAATATATTCGCAATCTGTAGGGATCCATACTTTATGTTTTACAAGATATAAGAGATTGTCTTTTAATGCATTGTACAAGTTCAACCCACTCAACCCTATTTTCCTGCACTCAGTACCTTGTAATATATGCTTGCCAGTAGAATGCCAAATAAGGACTGTGGTGCTCTTTTTCCCTTATAGATTTTAGTTATGTTTTTAGTTATGATCGCAGCTGTTTGTTTTAAGTTTTGCTTAAATCAGCACAGGTGAAAATCTGAATAGACTTTATCCACATCATACAACAGACATTTTTTTCTCAAAGGAAACATTAATGACCATTTTATTTAACTCTCTCAGTTCATGAATGTGGAAACTGATGCCCAAAGAGATTGACTGTATTAGTCCGCTTTCACACTGCTGATGAAGACATAATACCTGAAACTGGGAACAAAAAAAAATTGGACTTATAGTTCCATATGGCTGGGGAGGCCTCAGAATCATGGAGGGGGCCAAAGGCTCTTCTTACATGGCAGCGGCAAGATTAAATGAAGAAGAAGCAAAAGTGGAAACCCGTGATAAACCCATCAGATCTTGAGAGACTTATTCACTATCAGGAGAATAAAACGGGAAGGATCAGCCCCCATGATTAAATTACCTCCCCCTGGGTCCCTCCCACACACATGGGAATCCTTTGAGATAAAATGCAAGTTGAGATTTCTGTGGGGACACAGCCAAACTGTGTCAGAGACTTTTGCTAAATCAAAGGGAATTAATGGTAAGATTGTAAATTCAAAGAATAGATCTTATGCTCCCTTTCTAGAATAAAACTGTCTTAATTGTTTATATTCTATGGTTACTCAATTAAGCCTGGACCACTTACATCATACTACAAAAGAGCATTTTTTATTTGTTTGTTTTTCAGCCAGAGATGGCATAGACTATGCCTTTATTTGCTTGTGAATTGATTGGCAAACTTGCAATTTTTTGCTTCCTTCTACATGGAAATTTAATTTAGTAGCTTGTTTTTCTAGTCTGTTATATTTTTCAAGCTCTACAAGTTTGGACACTCTTTTATGGCTTTTTTTTTTCAGATAGAGTCTCACTCTGACACCAGGCTGGAGTACAGTGGCATTATCTCAGCTCACCACAATCTCTGCCTCCCAGTTCAAGCGATTCTCCTGCCTCAGCCTCCCAAGTGGTGGCTGGAACTACAGGTGCACACCACCATGCCCGGCTAATATTATGTTTTAGTAGAGACAGGGTTTCACCATATTGGCCAGGCTGGTCTTGAACTCCTGACCTCGTGATTCACCCGCTTCCACCTCCCAAAGTGCTGGAATTACAGGCGTGAGTCACCGTGCTCAGCCTTTTCTATGGCTTCTTTATCTTAGCGTCTGTCTTGATTTTTGTCTGCTTTTTTTTTTTTTCTCAAGTTCTACTATGCACAGGCCAGAATAGGTTTGAAGACACTGGTTAGTTTTCTCAAACAGCTGACCACACAACCAAAGGCTACTCACATGTGATCCAACACAAACAAGGAACCTCACTCACATTTGTAACACTTGCTTCACTGAGTAGGCATAGAGGATTGCACCAAGAGGTTGTTGCAGTCTGTTGCTGCCTGTGGCTCTCTTCTGGAGATTCCTCTATTTCTCAGTGACTCATACCTCACTTTAACAGTCTGGATTTCCTATAAATGTCATTTTTAGAAACCTCTTTCTTTGCTAGAATCTCCAATTAGTTATAAGAAGAACAAATGCTTATGCAACATTTATTATGTGCCAGGAATTTTTGAAGCTGCTTACATGAAGTAGGTTAAGCATCTGATTTAATTAATAGTAGAAAATTTCTTTAGACCCAAAGTCAGAGGGTCTAGCACTAGGTTATTTCTGTCTGCCCAGTAGACACGATGACTAGAATTTTCTGTTCTTTCAGCCTATAAACAAGATATTTCGAACACAAATAGACACTAATTTATGGTGGGATCTGTGTTCTAGCACGGTCTAGGTGGTAATAGATGTTTGCTCCAAAATTACAGCCTTTATTTTCTCCATTGCTGCCACATAGCAATCTCTAATTATGATAATATATTTTAATATATTAATCAAAATCTGAAAGTATTTCTTTATCAATGCTTCATACTAAAATTATAGATCCCACCTGTTTTTTTTTCAGTATTTACTGTTATATCAATAGCCAGATAAACTTTAAGGATCTGTGGCTACTCACGTGGCTTTTCAGAATATTCTGTGCATAAAAGGGGATTCCCATCGACCACAAGGCTCATTTCTGCATCTTCTATCCTGGAAAGGTCACAGAAGAGAAAAGTGGGCTTAGTAATCAATGGTCCCATTCAGATCAGGGAAATACCAAATTTCATAAAGTTGGACTGCTCTGAGAAGAGAAAGAGGGTATTATGGGATTCAGTGGGATAACAGATATCCATGTGATCCTTGATGTGTCTGTGTGCATAATTACACATTCTCCCCTAAAACACACCACACGTATACACAAACACACATAAATCCACCAAATCTTATCCCCCAGGCCTGTGATCAAAGTTGTGTACATTTCTGAGGCTAAGAGCTCTCAAAGGACATCTTTGTTGTGTTTGCATTTAGCATGAACAATCCAAAATGACTAGAGAAATTCTTCTATTATCCTCTTCATAGTTAGGCTCTTTTGTTACTTAACGTTCATTACTCTTCATTGGATATATTTTCAGCATTCATTTTCAAACCTGGTAGTCACTTCCAGTAATCGCCCTGAGACTTTGTTTGCCACATAGCAATGTAACAGGTGTAGATTTTTATTTTAACATTTGCCAATTATAATATAAAAAGATAATACACATTGTTTTTTAAAAAGTTGCTAAAATTAAAATGAGACTATGAGGAGAAGAAAAATCAAGTTATATGACCACCTAGATCCACA
>CAUYQU010082489.1:0-10281 GCA_963574635.1 Cheracebus regulus | reverse complement strand
TTTACAGGCAGTTTCATTGTTATGCTTTATGGTGATTCCAAGACTGGCCTATACAACAACCAATCAATAATGTTTGGTCTGCGAGTTGTATTGGGTGGATGTCTACACAGGGCACTAAAAGTATGTTGTTGTTTTTTTTTTGAGACGGAGCCTTGCTCTTTCACCCAGGCTGGAGTGCAGTGGTGCAATCTCAGCTCACTGCAATCTCTGCCTCCCGGGTTCAAGTGATTCTCCTGCCTCAGCCCCCTGAGTAGCTGGGATTACAGGAGCACCACCGTGCCTGGATAATTTTTGTATTTTTAGTAGAGACAGTTTCACCATGTTGGTCAGGCTGGTCTCAAACTCCTGACCTCATGATCTGCCCGCCTCAACCTCCCAAAGTGCTGGGATTACAGGAGTAAGCCACCGTGCCCAGCTAAAAGTAGGTTTAAGGTGATGAATTCAACAGAGATTCTGATCATTTGGTCCAAGGGATCTCAGATTTGACTGGCTTTGGCACTGGCTTGGCTGGTTACTTAGAGTTAGTCATGTATATTACAGCTATCATGCACTCCACCTATGGTGTTTTGACAGATACTGAATATTTGGCCATGAACTCCTCCTATAGCTCATTTGCACATCTTGCACTGTTAAGAAACTGAACACATAGGATACAACCCTTCCATTACCCAGTATCTGCCAAGAAGGAGATAATTAGGCAAGTTTCTCAAAAACTCTTTATGTAAAGGAGAAAAGTGACTAGGCCCCTTCTTAAAATAGGCAAATTGAACTCCAGCATTTACTAAGATGGGAACCATAATATACTAGCCAGAAATAATTTGGAAGCTCATTTTGTCCATATCCAGTTGTAGACAGTCCAGAATATAAAATTGTTCTGGATTCTCTTGACCTTAGTACTCCTTTCTGCCCTCCCCATTTCTACAAGGCCGATAGCTTTTAAATGTTAAAACCCTACCTAAAAGTACCGCTGAAGCCCTATTACACAAGTCACATAGGAACAAAAAGCGCCTGAGATAGTCCTCCATCTGAGAAAGGGGACGCTGAGAATTAATGAGGGCCCAGATTTGGGGTATCTGGGACAAGATTTGGGCCTTCCTGGTAAAACATAAGAACAAAACAATAAACACGGCCCCTCCCTCCTCTTCAAAAACACAAACAAAAACTCCAAGGCCATGCCGCCGCGGCCATCAGTAGCCCCGGTTCAAAATGTGACCGTTAAAAAGAAGGAAACTCTGCTGAGCTAGGGCACCTCAGATCCCGGCCGTCTGGGGCCAGGGCGAAGTTGCCCGCGCGCGGCGCTCCCGGGGACTTTCACCTGCTCTGCGGGCAGCGCGGGGGCGGACCCGGCGGTGGGCGGGGCCTCAGCGCCTGGCGGGAGGAGCCGGCCCGGGCCCGCCCTGCAGGAGGAGCCGCTCGCGGGCGGCTGATCCAGCGTCTCCGTGACAGGCACCCAGCTCCGCCGCCGCCGCCGCCACCGCCACCGCCGCCGTCGCCTTTTCTTCCTTGTCCCGGGCCGTCGGTTCCGCTGCTCTGGGCCGGCGCCGCGCCCCGTCCCGCTTCGGGCCGCGCGCCCACTGCTCCCGTCCCCCGGCTGGGGCGCCTCACCGCCGGCTCCCGCCGCCACCTCCTCCCCCGCCGCCCTCCTCGCCGGCAGGAATTGCGCGACCACAGCGCCGCTCGCGTCGCCCGCATCGGCGCAGCCCGCTGCCGCTCGGCCCTCGGCACCGCTCCGGGTCGGGCCGCCTCGCCGCCGCGCGGCCAGGGCGTCCCCTGCCCCGCGCCCCCAGGCCCCGCCACGCGTCGCCGCGCCCAGCTCCCGTCTCCCCTCCCTGGGGTCTCGTCAGCCCCTTCCTGCAGCCGCCGCCGCCTCCGGAGGAGCGGGTCCGCCGCGGGTCACCATGCCCAGCAAAACCAAGTACAACCTTGTGGACGATGGGCACGACCTGCGGATCCCTTTGCACAACGAGGACGCCTTCCAGCACGGCATCTGCTTTGAGGCCAAGGTGAGGGTCCCCGGGGAGGGTGCTACCGGGGAGGGGGGCATGTCTGAGTGGATGGGATGCGCAGCCGTCCTGGACCCATAGCTGGTGGGCTAGGCCGATTTGGGGGCCTTTTTCTGAGGGAGGGTGACTCTCCCTTCTGAGTCTGTAATTCCGCGGGCTCCTGCCCAGAACTGCTCAAGAGCAACTGCAAAGTTTGAGCAGTATTGCCCCACCTCCCCCTTCCCACCTGCAGACTCCCCCATCCTTACCGGCCTAGGACTGGATTGAGTTACTTCCCGGGTCCCTCCTCCAGCGGAGGAGAAGCCTGCGAGTGAGCGCAGCCTGGGCACCGTGTCCTTTAGAATCCGTTTAAGGAAGCTGTAGTGTTATTTACCTGCTGGGCTCCCATGGGAGAGGTGCTTTCAGGAAGGTCTTTTAAAAGAGGAATGCCCGCTTCTTAATTGAAGACAAGAATACAGATTACATATATACACACACACACACACACTCCAGGTAACCGGGTCTAGATGTCAGAGTCACTTTCTAAATGCCTAATTTGCCAGACTCCTCTGCATGTGCCAGTCACTGAAGGCAGTGGTGAAAGCTATCCTGTTTGCTAGGTTTGTGGCTTAATGTCAAGTTTCAGCATCTAGTAGGGGACTGTTGCTGAATAATTTAGCAGGGATGACTGGAATTTTCAGCGCTGAGGTCGGAGCCTTGGGTCCACCGTTGGGGGAGGGGTGGAGCCGAAGCCTCGGTCCTGGTCCATCAGGTGTGAGGAAGGCTGACCCCTCTGCGATACAATTCCCTGAGTGGAGGGGTTCTGGCCTCTGAAATTGCAGTGGCGGTTCCCACTGCCCATCAACAGGAGAGAGTGCTTTTTCTGTGGAAAAGTGCTTCTGCTCTTCCTTCAAGACACTTGATCTCTTCTGTGATGTAAAGACCCAGGGACATTCCACACCTACAGTGTGCCTGTCAGCGAAGAAGTATTGCCCCTCTAAGTAGGCCAGGTCTTGCTGGTTTTGAAAACATGTACTTTGGATGTGGAGACAATTTGACTCTTTGTTCCCTTTTTTTCTTTCATGATGGTGTACGTGCAGGCTGTTAGCATCTCAAGAAAGGATTATTCCATCAGGTGTCTCCTTCTTTCAATTCACACATTTTTTGAGTGTCTGGCATGTGCCCAGTGTGGTCAGTTTATTTAGATTTTTTTTTTTTCTCATTTAGATGGATGAGTTGGTGACGCTCACCTTTTTCTTTTCTCCCCAAATAACCTTACCCCAGCCATATTTGCCAGAGCTAGGAGAACTGCCTGCCCCACCAACCTCCGAAACATGAAACTCTGCCATGGAATGCAGAGCTGAGTTGCTGGATATGGCTGGGACAGAGTGGGGCTGCAGCCAAGATCTTATCTCACTTTTCTCATCTCTCAGAATAGATCTGGTCGGTGGGTCTAAGATGGGATGCTTGGGTTAATTTTTGTCCAGGCCTGTTGATTTGGTGAGCAGGAGTTTTTATTTTAAAGTATGAGTTTTCATCAGGGTCATGATTTAATTTTCCTGGACATACATAAACTTGGAAATTGGCTTGTGTTTTGTTTGGCTCACCAGTACCCTGTTTTACAAGTATGAGGGTAAGAAGGGAGATCAGATTTAAAGTGTTCTTAAGGCTGAGGGGGTGGCTCTTGCCTGTAATTCCAGCACTTTGGGAGGCCAAGGTGGGAGGATCGCCTGAGCCCAGGAGTTAGAGGCTACGGTAAGCTCTGATTGCACCACTGCACTCCAGCATGGGTGAGAGAGTGAGACCCTGTCTCAGAAAAATACATAAATAAATAAATGTATTTTAAGCCTTTTTATTTTCTCACAGTTCAGTCCTCTGTGGTCTCAAAAACCTGGTGTGCATGAGGTGAGGGGGTTAACAAGTTTGAGTCTTGCCACACCCCAATTCTAATTTGACATATCCTGGGGGACCCCAGGACTCTGTACCTTTAATGAGCATTCCAGGTGATTTGATGCAGGTGATTGTGGCCAGACTTTGAGAAATACTGGGCTTGAGGGTTGCCTCCAACTTGCTGGATCTTATTCTCCCTTTCCCAAATGCGCAGTTGATTTTCTAAGCAAATGTCTGGGGGCTGTGTGATGTAGTTCCTATAGTAACTTCCCCGCATTCACAGGCAGTGGTGGTCAGTGAGAGGAGGGGGAGCCGCAGTTGGTCCAAGCTGTTTTCCCAATGCAAATCAGATATAGGGGACCAAGGATCCTGCTTTGAGATGAGGCAGAGAAGAAAGGACAAGCGCATACGGTAAGGTAAGGGGTGTGGTGGAGCTTCTTTGGGCAAAGGCTGACTTTGAGGACTAGATCCTAACTCCCAGCTCTTTGTAATTGACGCTACACACTGGCGCATTCAAACATCACGTTTGTCAAGACCTGAGCAGAGGTGGAAGCACAAGCTTTTCTGTCTCACATGGACCTGGTAAGAGCCTTCTCTGGCTGTTTTCCACATCCCTGCAGAGCAGTGTCTGTGCAACTGCATAATCACTGGGATTTCAGGGTTAAATCCGTATCCCAGTCTTCCCTTGTTTTGGAAAATTGCAGGCTGGGAAACGCAAATGTATTATTGTTGCCTTGTCAGGTACCCTTGGAAAATGAGTGCAGCTCTTTCTCTCCCAAGGGCTGGCAGTTTTTCAGAATCAACATTGGATTGAGTGTTCCTTTGGATGTACGCCACTCATTTTCAGGGTTCTGCAGAGATTGAAAGGTATTGGGTTAGGATTGAAGGGCATCTGGGTGGCAGAGGTTCTGTGCACTTAAAAAACCATGCGTTTAGTTATCAAGTGGAATCTTAGATTTTTTTCACCTGCAAGACCTCATTTAATTCTCACTACTTCCCTAGGAGATGGGTCTCCTTATGCCTATTTTATAAATGAGGATATAGGCTCAGGGAGGTTGTTGCCGTAGTGTTCACATCTATGACAAAGCCAAGATTTAAGCTTGGGGCTTTGACTTCAGACTCCCAAATCCAGTGCCTTTTCATTCAATAATTTTAATGGAATATTCACTCTACATTGGCCACTGATTTGATTCTTCTCAGATTGCTGGCCTTTAGGACTTTGGTATAGGAAATTACTCAAACATTTATTTATTTATTTATTTTTGAGAAGTAGTTTTGCTCTTGTTGCCTAGGCTGTAGTACAGTGGCATGATCTTGGCTCACTGCAACCTCTGCCTCCTGGGTTTAAGTGATTCTCCTGCCTTGGCCTCCCAAGTAGCTGGGATTACAAGCATGTACCACCACACCCAGCTAATTTTGTATTTTTAGTAGAGATGGGGTTTCTCTGTGTTGGTTGGGCTGGTCTTGAACTCCTGACCTCAGGTAATCCACCTGCCTTGACCTCCCAAAGTGCTGGGATTGTAGGAGTGAGCCACCATGCCTGGCTCAAACTTTTAATGCTTGGCCATTTCCAGATTTTCCTTTGGGCTGAAAGCTGCTTTCCAGGAAAACCTACTGTCCGTGTTCAGAGTGGGCACCTAGCTCATTGACTGGTGCTTGCACGTGGGTAAATCTCACATGCTCTGAGAGCCTGTGGCTCCTTAGAACCTGCCTCCTGATCTCCCAGTATGCCTTCCTGGTGGCCATTGCCATCAACTGACGGTCTCTTCTCTCTTGGTGAGAAAGAGACTTTTAATGCTAATGGTACAAAAGATAATAAGAGTTTTAATAATAGTTATGTCTTATATCTGTAGGTGATTTTTGATTTGCATGGGACTTTTACATACAAAGACGTTTCATCTTATAGAAACAGTACATCAGTGTTATCTCGATTTTTCAGACCAAAAAATGGGGATCAGAGAGATTAATTTGTCCAGAGTTACAAATTGATGTGTCAGCTAATGATACTTATTGAGCACTTATTATGTGCCATGCATTGTTCTAGCCACTGCCTCATTTAATCCTCACACTCCAGGGCTTTTAACTCCAGGTCCATGGTTCTTTCACCTCCTCCAAGGCTCACTCAATCCTGAAGAATTAATAGTCACTCCCTTTGTAGTCCTAACCCTCATTGCCTAGATTGTTCCCTGATACCTGCATGTATGATACAGACAGTCAGAACTGGAAAGCACCATGGCTCATTTAGTACACTGCCCCCACACCCCCACCCCATGGTACAGATGAGGAAATTGAAATTCAGAGGGGAAGTCATTGACCCAAAGTCGCATAGTCAGATAATAACAGAAACAGGACTTATCCCTGGTTCCCTGGCTTCAAAAGGGTTTCAGTTATCCATCACTTCAAAATAAACTACTTCAAGACTCAGTAGCTTGAAACAACTGTTTAATTTGTTTATAAATTATGGCACAGGAATTCAGGCCAGGCTTGGCTGGGCTATTCTTTCGTTGCATATGATGTTGACTCGATCACTCACTTTGCTGCATTCATCTACAGCTGGGCTGAAAGGGGCAAGAAGGCTTCACTCATATGGCTGTGCCTTGGTGGTCCTCCACATGACTATTTTTTCCACTAGCTGGCTTGGATTTCCTCACAGCATGGTGGCCCTTTTGTTTGGTAGTTTGCTATCAGTAGGGGGTGTTCCAAGCAGGAAAGCAGAAGCTCTTAAGGTTGGGCCTTTCTGAGTTACATAGGGTCATTTCTGTCACATCCTGTTAGTCGTCAGGCTACTGGGGATTTGATGGGGGAATGTCAAGTTCACATTGCAAGATTGCACGTGGTATGAGAGATATTGCTGAAGCTGTTCACTACACAAAATTCTGTTTTTTCCTCTGCATATATCTTCTCTGGTAATATGGAATGTTCTTTGAGGACCTAGTCTCATGCTTCTGTGTTTCTTCCCCATCCCAAGCCTCAACATCAGGTACACACATAGTTGCAATGAAAAATTGTCAAGTGGAAGAAATGACCAATTGTGGAAAGTCCGAAAGCAGTAAATATCATTGCTGAGTGATTTTGTGGTTTGGGAGCATTTGGTCAAATTGAAGCTGGATTCTCTGGCTATATTTCCTTCCTTGCTACCTGGTTTCATTTGTTGATGGTTCCCCTGATATGGATTTTAGAGATTCCAGTAATGTCAGCAGGATGTTTGTGGATGTCGGTGAGCAGATGAATGACATTTGCTCACCGTACATGGGGTATCCCTGACTCATCTGAGCCTGCATGGCATGGTATAGAGCTCTCAGAGCCCATTCCATTATACGCTGGGTGTTTCCAGTGTATAATGTCTCCTTTCTTCCTTCTCTCCACCTAGATTAAGGGTCCTGTCTTCTAGGGTTCTGTAACAGTAGCAATTTGGGTAAAGGGACTGATGTATTTTCTGATGTCATCATTAAGGAGGAGATATATTTCATTTTCTTAGGCTTTTTCAGATGCTTAAAAAACACCGTTATCTTCTGCCCAGACCCCATTTTTTTTTTGGTGTGTGTGTGGAGCAGTGAGTTCCAAAGATACAGTACCACTCTTTGAATGACACCTGTTTTATTTGTCTTTACATTGCTCTCAGATGTCCCAGGGTATTCCTTCCCACTTGGTATCTTGGGATTTGATGGACAAATCTATTTCTACTTTAGCCATACATTTAATGATTTTATGTTTTCAGTTGTAGCTCCTTTGTCCACAATGTCCCAGTCCTTTTTAGTGGTCAAAATCATGCAGCCACATTTACTGATGACCTTTGCCAGTTGTCTGTAGCTAGGACCCTAATCAGATTTCACTCACTGTTTACTATTGCTTACTCATGATGCTGCTACTCCCAAGACTCAAACTTTCAGAACACTTTCATTGGTTATAATCACCTGCCTTCCCCTTATACCTTTGTTGCCTTGAGGATGCTCTTAGCTCCCCAGTGACCTTTTTGCTGCTCTTGTCCTGCTGTCTACCCTCCCCAGCAGCTTGGGGACCATGCCCAAGATCCTTTACTTCCTTCTTGCCTTTCTGCCCTACCCTGCAAACTTGATCTTTGCTACTTTCCTTCTTCCTTTCTGTTTTTGGAAAATGAACTTTTATCTTCCCTCCTTTCTTAATAGTTTTATTGAGATGTAATTCACATACCATACAACTCATTAATTTAAAATGTGCAATATAGTGATTTTTAAGATATCACAGATCTGTACTACCAGCACTACAGTCAACTTTAGAACATTTTCGTCACTTTAAAAAGAAACACTAGGCTGCGGTGGCTCACGCCTATAATCCCAACACATTGGGAGGCCAAGGCGGGTGGATCACTTGAGGTCAGGAGTTCAAGACTAGTGTGGCTATCGTGGTGAAACCGTCTCTATGAAAAATACAAAGTTAGCTGGGCGTGGTGGCGCACACCTGTAATCCCTACCCCCTGCATCTGCCCAGCCCTGAACAGCCACTAATCTACCTCCTGTCTCTAGATTTGCCTATTCTGGACATTTCATACTAATGGAATTGTATAATATGTGGTCTTTTGTGCCTGACTTCTTTCCCTTAGAATCATGTTGCAAGGTTCATCTATAATTTATCAGCACTTAATTCCTTTTTATGGCTGATTCCATTATATGGATATATCACATTTGCTTTGTTCATTTGTCGTTTGAGGTACATTTAGGTTGTTTCCATTTTTTTGCCTTTTAAAAATAATGCTATAAACCTTAATGTACAAGCGTTTTTGCAGGCGTGTTTTTATTTATTTATTTTTTAAAATTTATCTTGGGTAAGATAAATAAAAGTAAAATGGCTGGGTCCCATGGTAACCATGTTTAAACATTTGTGGGACTTCCAGTGTGGCTGCATCGTTTAACCTTTCCACCAGCAGTGTGTTCATATCCTCACCAATGCTTGTTGTCTGACTTTTTGATTCTAGCCATCCTCCTGGGTGTGAAGTAGTATTTCCTCATGGTTTTGATTTGCATTTCCCTTTTGAATAACATAGAATATCTCCTCATTCCCTACCAAGCAGACTCAGAGAAAAAAAAAAGAACATCTTTTTATGTGTTTTTTTGGCCATTTATATATTTGCTTTGGAGAAATGTCTGTTCTGATCCTTTGCCCATTTAAAAGTTGGATTGGCTTTTTACTATTGAGTTGTAAGAGTTCTTTATATATTCTGGATTCAAATCCCTTATATAGACTTGCAATATTTTTACCCATTCTGTGGGTGGTCTTTTCACTTTCTTGGTATTGTCCTTTGAAGCACAAAGTTTTAAATGTTGATGAGGTTCACTTTTTTCTTTTTCCCTCATTTTAAGATCCATCTGCCCTCCATGTCCTGTTAGTCCCCCTGTCCTCTTAATCATGCCCTTCACTCCCCACCCCCACCCTGGCATGGTCACATCTCCTGGGCACTGGATTACTTCTCCCTGCCTAAGAATGTGCCATGGCCTTCCCTGCATGAAACGTCTCTTCCCTCCACCTCTTTCTTTAATTAACATGTTGTCTTTCTCTTCCTTTCACAGCTAAGCCTTGTGAGAGAGTACTCTACCCTCTGCAGTTTCTCAGCCTTCATTCAGTCCCTGGCCACCTCCTTCCAACATCTGTCCTGGCTGCCATACAGAAATTGCTCTACTGCCCCGCTTCTCTGACCTCATCCTTTCTGACTTTCCTTCCTGAGCAGCCTGTCGTAGTCCTCTGTGGAATGCCTCACTGGGCTCTCTGTGCCTGCTTGCAGGCGGCCAGCCCCTTGCCCCTGCCCCTGATTCTTATGTGGCTGTTCTACCTCCTTTCTTTGCCCTCTCCCCTGAGTGCTCCATTCCCTCTCCTTTGAATTCTGTCTACTCCTGTTCTTCTGTTATGCGGGGTGTTGGCTCTCTACTCCAGTCCAGACTCCACATCTTTATTCGCAGCTTCCTGCTGGCCATCTGTACCTGAATGTGTTGCTGTCTCCATCACTTAACAAGCTGGAAATCAAATTTCTCTTCTGACTTCATTGTCTTTTTTTTTTTTTTTTTAAATTTTTTTTTTTTTTTAAATGAAAGAGAAAGAGGAAGAGATTTTAGAAAAAGAGAGAAAAGGAGAAAGAAAGAAACAGCAAAAGAAAGAAAAAAAGAATGAAAGAAAGAAAGAGGAAGAGAAAGAGGGAGAGCGAATGGGATTCTTGTTTTATTGCCCAGGCTAGAATACAGTCTAAAAATGCACATTGAAAACCTCTTTTATGCCAATAATTGTGTTTAACAATGGAGATAGGAAGGAATAGGGGATGAAAATAACAAATAAGCAGCCAACCAATATTTTATTTCAACCTGTGAAATGCTATGCAATTGCTGGGGAGTGATTTACTTCCAGTTATGTGGTCACTTTTAAAATAGGTATAATGTGATACTGA
>CAUYQU010082488.1:0-62103 GCA_963574635.1 Cheracebus regulus | reverse complement strand
GTTTGGAGCTCAATGGAACATGTTCCCTCAAGGGAACATGGTGTGTGTGTGTGTGTGTGTGTGTGTGTGTGTGTGTGTGTGTGTGTGTGTGTGTGTGTGTGTGTGTGGTGTGTGTGTGTGTGTGTGTGTGTGTGTGTGTGTATGTGGTGTGTGTGTGTGTGTGTGTGTGTGTTGTGGAGGAAGCTAAGGGCAGGTGGGCCTGGCTAAAGAAAAGCCTCCATTTCCAAACAAGTCCCAGAGCAGATCAAGCTGGGAGACTGCCCCCAGGAGGATGAGACTTTGGTAAGGAGAATCTGTTCAGGAGAATCAAAATGAGTTTAGTGCAACAAATATCCTGTGTGGACAGCCCTTCAGGACCCCTGCCGCCGCCAGGATCTGAACTGAGGAGGCAGGGACCCCCATCAGGGCCTCGGCTCTGCTGCTAGGTTCACTCCTATGGTCTCACACAAAATGGGCCGGGAGCCTTTGGGCCCGCAACCCCCACCCGCCTAGGGCAGGCAGCCACTGAGTTTATGAAAGAGGCTCCTGGAAAAAGGAATCATCTCCTACCCTTTGCAGAAGTTCCCATCTCCACCCCTAGCCACAGGGGGCTCCTTTCCCCTCAGGGCCAGGGGTGGACACTTGAGTGGGATTAGAACCACCGATCCCACAGGAAGCCCTCTGTCCTGGGGCAGGGCTCCTGTTGCTGCCCAGGACCCAGTGGAAAGGATGGTGTGACAGGTGCACCAGTGGACCCCCTTGAGACACCCTCTTTGTCCTCAGAGCCTGACCAATGAGCACAGTAGACAATCTGAGCTCAAAGCTGGATAACCAGGAAAATCTGGATCTCAGCTGTGTGTGCGCCTGGGGATAGGACTGCCGGATTTAGCAAAACAAAAACAAACTTAAAAACAGAATACCCAGGTGCAGTGGCTCATGCCTGTAGTCCCAGCTACTCAGAAGGCTAGGGCAGGAGAACCAGGGAGGCAGAAGTCAAAGTGAGCTGAGATCGCACCATTGCACTCCAGCCTAGGCGACAAGAGTGAGTCTCCATCTTAAAAACAAACAAACAAAACCCAGGATATCCAGTTAAATTGGAATTTCAGATAAACAATTTTAAAATATAAGTATGTCTCAAGCAATATTTTGAACATACCTATACCCAAAAAGTATTTGTTTACCTGTAATTCCAATTTTTTTTTTTTTTTGAGACGGAGTTTTGCTCTTATTACCCAGGCTGGAGTACAGTGGCATGATCTCAGCTCACTGCAACCTCCGCCCCCTGGATTCAAGCAATTCTCCTGCCTCAGCCTTCCGAGTAGCTGGGACTACAGGCGTGCGCCACCACGCCCAGCTAATTTTTGTATTTTTAGTAGAGACGGTGTTCCACCATGTTGACCAGGACAGTCTCGATCTCTTGACCTCATGATCCACCCACCTCAGCTTCCCAAAGTGCTGGGATTATAGGCATGAGCCACCACGCCCGGTCTGTAATTTCAGTTTAACTGGTATATTATTCTGTATTTTATCTGGCAACTGGAATGGGGATAATAGTCCCCAAATCACTTGCTCTGTCAATTGGTCCCTGTCCTTCTGTTCCCCAACCCCTAAAGACAGCAGCAGTCTTCAGCTGACTCCCCAAGCTGCAGGGATGGGGCTGTTTGGGTCAGGTAGTGCCTCTAACCCAGACATAGAGCAGGAGGGCAGAGAGAGGGTGCTTCAGCCTGGAACTTTCCCAGAAGGCTGGGGTCAGGCAGACATGGCATCTGGCTCAGAGGCTCTGGCTGGATTTGCAAAACTCCCTGATGGTAGCATTTCTGTTTCTGGTCTGGGGAGCTGTTGAGTCCCTTGAGCCATCACCTCCCTGGGGCTCCCCCTGGCGGGCAGCCTCTGACCCTGGCCTCAGGTGGGCTGGCCCTTTCCAGGGCAAGGGAAAAAGGGGAACCCACCAGACCCCTCCAGAAAAGGAGGAGGTGCAGCCTGGGAGTTGGGCTCAACCAGGGACTGAGAAAGAGGAACCCCAGCCAGGCAGGACCTGTCTGAGAAGGTCACTGCTGCTCCTGGCAGCCAGTGAAAAGAGAATCCAGAAAAGGAAGGGGGCTTGTTCCTGGTCTGCACCCGAGAAGGAAGGTGTACAGGGGAGGGGCCCGCAGGCCAAGAGCAAACGCTGCCTTTCTGGTGCAGCATCGGCTCTCCTGGGGAGACGAGATGTAGATCAGCGGACCCTGAAGGGGCAGGGGAGGGAACCCACTGCAAGCCTGGCACAGGTGGAGGAAAGCTTGCTTTCTTCCTAGTGAGACCCTGGCAGTGGCAGGGGGAAGTCAAGGCTGCCCCTTTCTGGCCTGTGAGGTGGCCCATCTCCAGTTTAAGGAAGAGGGAGGCTGGGCACAGGGATTCACATCTGTAATCCCAGCACTGTGGGAGGCAGAGGCCAGAGGATGGCTTGAGCCCAGGAGTTCAAGACCAGCCTGGGCAGCATAGTGAGACCCCATCTCAATTTAATAAATAAGGAAGAGGGAGGCAGTCGCCGCTCAAAGCATGGGTGGGAAGGCTGGGCCTGAAAGTGTTTCACGGGTGGGGTCCTGGCCCTTTCCAGGGCAGGGGAAAAAGGGGAACCCACCAGATCCCTCCAGAAAAGGAGGATGTGCAGCCTGGGAGTTGGGCTCAACCAGGCAGAACTCTGGGTCCATCATCTCCGGAAACCCTTTGTGTGCTCATCACCTAGCAACAGGATGCAGCCACCCCTGGGCCTGGAAGGCCAAGTCACAAAGGCCATCAGGGCCAGCCCGGCGCCAGCATGCCCTAAGAAGGTTGGGTGCCCCTCGTGGGCAGGGAGTGACCGCAGCCACCACTCATGTGCATCATCTGCTTCGTGAAGGCGCTGGTGCACGTATTCAAGATCTACCTGACCGCCAGCTACACCTACACCTTCCACGGCTGGCCTGTGGACTTCCGCTGGGATGATGTGCGCGCGGTGGGCCGGAGCAGCAGCCACCGGGCGCTGACCTGTGCGGGTGCCGCAGCGGGCGTGTGGCTGCTGCAGGACTCGGCGCTGGGCGGGGAGGCGCCGGGGCGGCCTTCGCGCGGGTCACGCAGCCAGGCGCAGCGCCTCCTGCAGTAGCTCCGTGAGCTGCCGGGTCAGCTCGCCAGCTACACGCTGGCCCATTCGCTGGGCCGCTGGCTCGTGTACCCGGGCTCCGTGTCCCTGATGATGCGCGTGCTGCTGCCGCTGCTGCAGCAGGGCCAGCAGCGCCTCGTGGAGCGCTACCACAGCTGGCGCGCCAAGCTGGTGGCCTGCGATGGCAACGAGATCGACACCATGTTCATGGACTGCCGCCAGCGGCCGGGCAGCCATGGGCACGGGCTGCGCCTGGTCATCTGCTGCGAGTGCAACGCCAGCTTCTACGAGATGGGCTGCCTGTCTGCGCCGCTCGAGGCCAGCTACTCCGTGCTGGGCTGGAACCACCCTGGCTTCGGCGGCAGCACAGGCGTGCCCTTCCCGCAGCACGACGCCAATGCCATGGACGTGGTGGTCAAGTACGCGCTGCATCGTCTGCGCTTCTCGCCCGCGCACGTGGTGGTCTACGGCTGGTCCGTTGGCGGCTTCACGGCCACCTGGGCCACCATGACCTACCCAGAGCTGGGTGGACTGGTGCTGGACGCCACCTTTGACGACCTCGTGCCGCTGGCGCTGAAGGTCATGCCGCACAGCTGGAAGGGGCGAGTGGTGCGCACCGTGCGCCAGCACTTTAACCTCAACGTGGCCGAGCAGCTGTGCTGCTACCCCGGGCCGGTGCTGCTGCTCCGACGCACGCAGGACGAAGTGGTCAGCACCTCGGGCCGCCTGCGGCCCCTGCAACCTGGCGACGTGGAAGGCAACCGCGGCAATGAGCTGCTGCTGCGCCTGCTGCGGCAGCACTACCCCGCTGTGATGGCACCGGAGGGCCAGGCCGTGGTCACGCGCTGGCTGCATGCTGGCAGCCTGGCGCAGGAGGCGGCCTTCTATGCACGCTACCGCGTGGATGAGGAGCAGTGCCTGGCGCTGCTGTGCTCCTACCGTGCACGCTGCGAAGAAAAGCTGGAGGGCGAGGAGGCCCAGGGGCCGCACGGACCCGGCTTTCCATGGCTGGTGTGTCAGGGCCTGAGCTCAAGGCGGCAGCGGCAGCTCACACTGTTCCTGGCTCGGAAGCACCTCAAGAATGTGGAGGCGACTCACTACGGCCCTCTAGAGCCTGAGGACTTTCAGTTGCCCTGGGGGTTGTGACCTATGTCCCTGTGGGGGATCATGTACTCAAACACCTTCTTGGTTCCCCTCCCCAAACTCCCAACCAGCAACCCTGGCCCTGGGTGGGGGGTGGCGGCAGGAGCTCCTAACCTGCTGTTTGGGGGCGAATGGGCAGAACACAGGACCTTGGTGCTCTCCTTCCTTCCCTGGGGTGTTCTGACCTTCCCTCTGTTCTTCCTTGCTCCATCCCCTCCTTTCTGTCTCTTCCTCCCACAAATACTTCTGGACACCCCCACCCAGCTCCTAAAGGAAATGCAAAAATTAACCTGACCCAGTTTATGGCAATCCTGTGTGATGGGTACCTCTGTCACTACAAAAGGATGATGGGAAGAGGGGCTGTGGGGTCACAGGGAGGAGCCCCTCACCTGGCCTGGGTTACAGCTGGCTCCCGGGAAGACGATGCCTGCTATGTGCTGAAAGTGTGTGCAGGCTGCTCCATGAAAGGAGGACACTGGCATCGCAGGGTTGTAGGCAGGTCTCAGTGGCTGAACGTTCCCAGGAGTTTACACTCTGTAGGGCTCCCTCCCACCTCCAAACTACTGGCTTCCACACCAGGGCATTCACAGATGGACTGCAGACTCACATGGTGGCATGTGAGGCTACAGATACACCTGCACTGGGTGTCCCCTGGAGCCAGGCCTGGGCTGGACTTTGTTTCTGGCTGAGGGACGCAACACAGAATGAGAGACAAGGCCTCTGCTCACCACCGTCTGTAATGTCGCATCTCTGCGCTCTGCCCTGAATTGCCTGAAGCAGGGACTACTGGCTGTGCTTCTCTCTAGTCCCTGGGCTGGCCTAGTTGGGTTGAGCAAGAATCTTTGGAAAGAAAGGCAGTAAATGGAGAAAACATTACTGAGAGCACCAGAGCAGGATAAGGCCACGATGTTAAGAGACTCCGGCCTGTGCAAGAGTACCAGGAAGACACCTGTGGGAGGAGGTGGCCAGGTGAAGGAAGGGGCAGTGGGAGGAGGGTCCAGAACCACCCCAGGCTGGAAGGCCAGAGTGCAGTCCTAAGACCTTAGATCCTAAAGGGACTGAATAGCATTTAAGGCTTTTCTTCCAGGAGCACATAGGAGCCAAAGAAGGGAAGTTGTGGGACTTGTTTTCTTCATGGGGCCAGTTGCCTGGTGGTTACAGGCCTCTCCTCTGAGGTCAGGCATCCCGTTCCAGAGTATCCTGGTAGCACTTGTGGAGTGACCTGGGGCAAGTCACTTTAAGCTCAGCTTCCTCATCTGTGGAGTGGGGAGGGCCCAGCGTTGCCTGGGTCGCGGTGAACAGGAAGTGAGACAAGCCCCGGGGTGCACAGCACACTGGCCTGAGCTGCAGAGTCCACGCCCAAGGCTGGCAGAGTAGAGGACTTGAGGAGCCAAGTAACCTCCAGACTGGTCTCGGCCACCCAGTGGGGAGCGGCGCCTGCAGGGTGAGGGGCCGAATCGCAGTCTTTTTCAGCGCAATCCGCATACAGTAAAAAGTCTCCATCAAAAGGACAAACTAGCCGGGCGCTATGGCTCACGCCTGTAAACCTAGCACTTTGGGAGTCCGAGGCGGGTGGATCACCTGAGGCCAGGAGTTCGAGACCAGCCTGGCCCACGTGGAGAAACCCAGTCTCTATTAAAAATACGAACATCAGCCGGACGTGTTGGGCGCACCTGTAATCCCAGCTAATCGGGAGGCTGAGATAGGAGAATCCCTTGCACCTGGGGACGGAGGTTGCAGTGAGCCGAGATCGCACCACTGGACTCCAGCCTGGGCAACAAGGGTGAAACTCCGTCTCGAAAAAAAAAAAAAGACAAACTAAAAAACAGAAAATAAATACAGGACTGACGGGGGAAGGCTGACCCCCAAAGTCAAGGGTCGGGCTGGAAAGGATCTCACGGGGTCAGAGTCGGAGCCGCAGGGGCGCGCGAGCTCTGGCATTAGGGAGCAGCTGCATCCGCCCCGGAAGGTCCCCTGGGACCCTGCGGTGGTTTTCCACAGCGCCATGTTGGGCGGTCCTCCCACTTCCCGCCCCGCCGTGTTCCCGCTACTCTGACCGTTCTACCTGTGCATCTCGCTGGTGGAGTCAACCTGGAATGGATTCCCTTCGAGCCCCTCCTTCCTTTCCTGCTTCGTCCGCAGTTTCCGCCTATCGGGTTGAGTCAGATCAACCGGGATGGGCCAAACAACGCTCTCATTGGACATCCCTGGTGGGGCGGGAGGAAGGCGGAGCCCGCGCCCGAGCGGAAGTAGCCGTCGCGTCGCTGATTACGTAACTTGCGGGGCCGAAGCAGTTCCGCTGGCTACTGTGTACGCGGCGAGCCCCTCCCGGCGCCCCCCGCTCGGCTCTTTTAGCGCCCGCGACAGCGGTCTGGACGCCGCCTGAACATGGACTCCGCTGGCCAAGGTACCTGCGGGGCCCGGCGCCTCCGCCGCGGATGGGCCCAGGCCGCCCGGTGTTCCCCCTCTCCTGGGGTCGCGTGTGAGACTCTCGGTCCTCTCAGCCTCTGCTCGCCCACCCCTCGCTCGCCCCTCTTCAGCTCCCGGCCCACTAACGTCGAAGCTTACGATGGCCGTGGTATGCGTCTTTCGCCCGCGGCTCAGACCGCTTCCTGGGCTGTCTTCGGCTGCCCTCCTGGTCTTTGGGACCTCTCCGAGGTCTGGTTCTCTGGCGGCCGCTGTTGCTCTCGTGTTTGGGTTCCCTCGCTCCAACCAGGTCTCACTCATGCCGCCCCCGCCCCGTCCTTGCTTGCTCTGCCACTGCGGGGTCCCTAAGCGGGGCACCTGGACCCAGTCCCAGGTGTTGAGGACGGCTCCCGAGAAGGGAGAAGGGGTGGTGAAACCGTCTTCGCGTTCAGCAGAGCTCCCCTTGGGTGGCCTGCTTGGAGCTCAGCCTACTTAGGGGTTGCCTCATGGAGAGGGGTGGATGGAGTCGGGGTCACCCCCAGGATACCATGCCTCTTTCCAGAACAGTCATCTCGGAACAATACGAGATGACCACTGAGGGCTATGGAGCAAACCCAGGAGATTAAAATCCTGAGAAGACGGTACACGTCTGTCTTCCATTTTGGGCTCTAGAGAGGGATGCTAAATTTCTACGTTGAGGTAGCCACACAGGATAAGTTCAGGAAGCTTTTCCACTGTTTAACTTGCAGATACATATTAAGCATTGTGTGTGTGTGTGTGTGTGTGTGTGTGTGTGTGTGTATTTGAGAGGGAGTCTCTCTCTGTCGTTGGGATGGAGTGCAGTGGCACGATCTTGGCTCACTGGATTCTCCTGCCTCAGCCTCCCAAGTAACTGGGACTACAGGCACGTGCCACCACACCCAGCTAATGTTTGTGTTTTTAGTAGAGACAGGGTTTCACTCTTTTGGCCGGGTTGGTCTCGATCTCTTAACCTCGTGATCCATCTTGGCCTCCCAAAGTGCTGGGATTGCAGGCGTGAGCCACTGCACCAGGTTGCATATTCAGCATTATAATTCCTGGGTGCCGCTTTGTTCTGCAAGGCATTTATTTATTTATTTAGAGACAGTGTCTGTCTCTGTCACCCAGGCTGGAGTGCAGTGGTAGCTCACTGCAATCTTCAACTCCTGGGCTCAAGTGACCTTCCTGCCTCAACCTCCCAAACAGCTGGGACTATAGGACTACAGGTGCACCACGCCAGGTTAATTGATCTCCTTTTTTGGTTGGGGTGGGGGGGGACAGAGTTTCACTCTTGTTGCCAAGGCTGGAGTGCAATGGCATGATCTTGGCTCACTGCAACCTCCACCTCCTGGTTCAAACGATTCTCCTGCCTCAGCCTCCTGAGTAGCTGGGATTGCAGGCATGCACCACCACGTCCTGCTAATTTTTTATTTTTAGTAGAGACTAGGTTTCTCCATGTTGGTCAGGCTGGGCGTGAACTCCTGTCCTCGGGTGATCCACCTGGTTTGGCCTCCCACAGTCCTGGGATTACAGGCATGAGCCACTGCACCTGGCCTCATTTATCTTTTTTCAAATAGAAGAGAAAAGCTGGGCTCGGTGACTCACGCCTATAATCCCAACACTTTGGGAGGCCGAGGCCGGTGGATCACTTGAGGTGAGGAGTTTTGAGACCAGCCTGGCCAACATGGTGAAACCTGGTCTCTACTAAAAATTTAAAAATCAGCCAGATGTGATAGTTCGAGGCTGTAGTACCGGCTGCTTCGGAGGCTGAGGCAGGAGAATTGATTGAACTGGGGAGGTGGAGGTTGCAGTGAGCGGAGATCACGCCACTGCACTCCAGCCTGGGTGACAGAGTAACACTCATCTCAAAAAAAAAAAAATCAGAGTCAGTTGATAAAACAGTGGATAAACTTCACCTAGTAAGCATTTGTCGAGTGCCAAGAAAGTGCACAGCTCCAGTCGTGTGGGACACGTGAAGGGAATGAGCTGCAGCCAGCTTTTAAAAAGGGTATCTTTGCTAAGTGCATTCAATCTGTTTTTTTTTTTGTTTGTTTTTTAATTGAAAAGGCATAGTTTTTCTTTAATTTTTTTTAAATAATTTTTTTTTCATACCAGATCAACTTGTTAGTAGATTCCTTAGGATTTACACAGTTGACAAACATATCTGCAAGTAGGGACACTTCTACGTCTTTTCAATCTATGCCTTTTATTTTAACTTACTTTTTTTTTGAAACAGTCTCACTGTTGCCCAGGCTGGAGTGCAGTGGTGCAATCTTGGCTCACTGCAGTCTCTGCCTCCCGGGTAGCTGGGATTACAGGCGTGTGCCACCATGCCCAGCTAATTGTTTGCATTTTTAATAGAGAGGGGGTTTCACCATGTTAGCCAGGATGGTCTTGATCACCTAACTTTGTGATCTGCCCTCCTTGGCCTCCTAAAGTGCTGGGATTACAGGTGTGAGCCACCATGCCCAGCCTTATTTTAATTTACATTTTTTTTTTTTTTTGAGACAAGAGTCTCAGTCCATCACTAGGCGCCAAGTTGGAGTGCAGTGGTGCGACCTCGGCTCACTGCAACCTCCTCCTCCCGGGTTCAAGCAATTCTCCTGCCTCAGCCTCCCCAGTAGCTGGGACTACAGGTGTGCACCACCACGCCCAGCTAATTTTTTTGTATTTTTAGTAGAGACAGGGTTTCTATGTTGGCCAGGATGGTCTCAATCTCTTGACCTCGTGATCTGCCCGCCTTGGCCTCCCAAAGTGCTTTTAATTTACTTTTAAAGTCGGCTCAGTGGCTCACGCCTCTAATCCCAGCACTTTGAGAGGCCAGGGTGGATCACGAGGTCAGGAGTAAAAGACCGGCCTGGCCAAGATGATGAAAACCTGTCTGTACTAAAAATACAGAAAAATTAGCTGGGTGTAGTGGCAGGCACCTGTAATCCCAGATACTTGGGAGGCTGAGGCAGAGAATTGCTTGAACCCAGAAGTTAGAGGTTGCGTGAGCCAATGGCGCCATTGCACTCCTGCCTAGGTGACAGGGTGAGATTCCATCACAAAAAAAGTGGAAGATCTGTTAGATTGAGCTGCTTTCCTTGTATCAAGGGTTTCCTGCCTCTGAGGATAGTATTCTCACTGGGAAGCTGGAATTAGGGTCTGGCTGCCTTGGGCCAGCATTTCTCCTACTCTGAAGCAGCACAAGTGGTATTGGATTTTCATCTCAGGTGGCCCAAGGTGTGGCTGCCCTAGTCTAACACCCAAGCTGTCCTCACAGACCTTTCAGAGAAGAGGTGTGAGTCTCTGGTGTCTCCCTCCCTCCCACCTTTGCTTTTGTCCTGCTAGAGACCTGTACCGTATTTACTTGAAAGTAAGTAACTTACTTGACACCTTCTGGCCTCATTTTGTCTCTGGCAGATATCAACCTGAATTCTCCTAACAAAGGTCTGCTCTCTGATTCCATGACCGACGTCCCTGTTGACACAGGTGTGGCTGCCCGGACTCCTGTTGTTGAGGGTCTGACAGAGGCTGAGGAGGAGGAGCTCAGGGCTGAGCTGACCAAGGTGCTGTGGTTTGGCTGTCTGTTCTGGCGTGAATTGGAGTTAGGGCCCTCTTGGATTAATGAGAGGCCAGGGTACTGGCCATATTCCGGAGGAATTGCCCTGGGTGGCCACCCACCCTGCTCTGCCTTCCCACGGATAGTGGGGCTCTCTTTGTATGTGCCCAGCTCCATGCACTGGACTCAGAGCCACCTGGCAGTAGAGACAGGGCATGACTTCTTCCTCACACCTCTGCCTGGTCCTTCCCAAGCGCTCCAGGGAGAGTGTTCACACACCAACTGCTCTGAATAGCCATCTGCTGGGAGTGTCTCTGTTGGAATTAACACTTAATAATCTTTTTTTTTTTTTTTTTTTTTAGACAAATTCTTTCTCTGTCGCCCAGGCTGGAGTACAGTGGTGCGATCTTGGCTCACTGCAACCTCCGCCTCCCGAATTCAAGCAATTCTCCTGCCTTACTCTCCTGAGTAGCTGGGACTACAGGCGCCCGCCACCATGCCTGGCTAATTTTTTGTATTTTTAGTAGAGAAGGGGTTCACCGTGTTAGCCAGGGCGGTCTCAATCTCCTGACCTCGTGATCTGCCCGCCTCAGCCAGGTGTGAGCCATCGCACCCAGCTTAATTTTTGTATTTTTAGTAGAAACAGAATTTTACCATGTTGGCCAGGTTGGTCTCGAACTCCCAGCCTCAAGAGATCTGCCTGGCTCAGCTTCCCAAAGTGCTAGGGTTGTAGGCTCGAGCCACGTGCCCCTCCAAACAAGAGAATTTTTTTTTTTTAGGGTTGAGTCTCACTCGGTCACCCAGGCTGGAGTGTTGTGGGATGTTGTTGGCTCACTGCAGCCTCCACCTCCCAAGTTCAAGTGATTCTCTTGCCCCAGTCTTCTGAGTAGCTGAGATTATGGGTGCACACCACCACGCCTGGCTAATTTTTGTATTTTTAGTAGAGATGGCGTTTTGCCATGTTGGCCAGGTTGGTCTCGAACTCCTGACCTTAGGTAATCCGCCTGCCTTGGCCTCCCAAAGTTCTGGGATTACAAGGAAGAAAGTTAATTCATTCTTTTATGTTTTTGAGACGGAGTTTTATTCTCGTTGCCCAGGCTGGAGTGCAATGGCGCAATCTCGGCTCACTGCAACCTCCGCCTCCCGGTTTCAAGTGATTCTCCTGCCTCCCGGGTAGTTGGGATTACAGGTGAATGCCGGGACACCCGGCTAATTTTTGTATTTTTAGTAGAAATGGGGTTTCATCATATTGGTCAGGCTGATCTCAAACTCCTGACCTTGTGATCCACCTGCCTCAGCCTCCCAAAGTGCTGGGATTACAGGCACGAGCCACTGAGCCTGGCCAGGTTTTTCACGTTTTTAAAAACATGCCCGATCCCAGGAAAGAGCTCGGACAAGCCTGGCATGGTCATCCTGGGTCATTCCTCATGACTGCAAATGGACACAGTGATTGGTAGCTCTACCAGAACCATTTAGCTCGGGGGCATGGGACAGTTCTCCGGAGTCAAGTTCCTAGTATCAGATAAAAACAGATGTCTGCTGGCTGGGTGTGGTGGCTCTTGCCTGTAATCCCAGCACTTTGGGACACCAAGGCTAGTGGGTCACCTGAGGTTGGGAGTTCAAGACCAGCCTAACCAACGTGGCGAAACACTGTCTCTACTAAACATATAAAATGAGCCAAGTGTGGTGGTGGGCACCTGTAATCCCAGCTGCTCTGGAGGCTGAGGCAGGAGAATTGCTAGAACCTGGGAGGCAGAGGTTGTGGTGAGCTGAGATCGCACCATTGCACTCCATCCTGGGCAACAAGAGCAAAACTGTCTAAAAAAAAAAAAAAAGTCTGCTGTAGACACTATTCCTAGGATAAATTAATGCTTTGGTAAGCAGAAAGTTCTTGTGTAACTCTTCTGGTGCTGTGTATGAGGATGTTAGTCACTTCCTGCAGTAGTGATGGCTCATCATGTCAACTGCATGCTTTGCAGGTGGAAGAGGAAATTGTCACTCTACGCCAGGTCCTGGCAGCAAAGGAGAGGCACTGCGGAGAGCTCAAGAGGAGGCTGGGCCTCTCCACCCTGGGGGAGTTGAAGCAGAACCTGTCCAGGAGCTGGCATGATATGCAGGTCTCTAACGCGTAGGTACCTGCCCCAGCTGCACCCCTGGGGGCTGGAGAGAACGTGGACAGCACATGTGTTTTGGCTTGTGGTTGGGGGAGTGTCTTCATTCTCAGGGACGAGGTCCAGCCATGGAGTTGAGTGGCCTGTTTGGAAGGAGCCAGTGGGAGGCTCTGAGCTCTTGACCCAGGGACTCTGCCTTCTTTGTTCAAATAGCTTGGAGTCTGCATGTGTTCTATTTCTTTTTAAATTTTTGTGTATTTTATTTATTTATTTTTTTGAGACAGAGTCTCTCTGTTGCCCATGGTGAAGTGCAATGGCGTGATCATGGCTCACTGCAACTCCCACCTCCCAGATTCAAGCAATTCTCCTGCCTTAGCCTCCAGAGTAGCTGGGATTACAGGTGCCTGCCACCACATCTGGCTAATTTTTACATTTTTAGTAGAGACGTCATTTTGCCATGTTGTCCAGGCTGGTCTTGAACTCCTGACCTCAGGTTGATCTGCCCACCCCGGCCTCCCAAAGTGCTGGGATTACAGGCGTGAGCCACCACACCTGGTCTTTTTTTTCTTTTTTGTGATGGTCTCACTCTGTCACCCAGGCTGGAGTGCAGTGACGTAATCATGACTCACTGCAACCTCAGTCTCTTGGGGTCAAGCAATCCTTCCATCTCAACTCCCTAGTAGCTGGGATTATAGGCGTGCACCACCATGCCTGGCTAATTTTTTCATGTTTTGTAGAGACAGGGTCCTGCTTTGTTGCTTAGGCTGGTCTGAAATTCCTGGGCTCAAGCAATCCTCCTGTCTCGGCCTCCCAAAATGCTTGAGAGTACAGGCGTGAGCTACCACACCCAGCTTATGTGTTTTAAAAAGGCAGATGGACACACTGGCAAGTTGTCCAGGTGGAAATTGATAGGAAGAATGTGTCTCAGGGTCCAGACTTGAGAGAACACTGATCACATCCTTGGCAAGAATGGTTTTTCTGTGTTCCTTACTGTGGGCGTGGCACGGTCACAGCCTGTGACCCAGATTTGACAATATGGACTGGGCTCAGTGGCTCATGCCTGTAATTCCAGCACTTTGGGAGGCCGAGGTGGGTGGATCACTTGAGGTTAGGGGTTCAAGACCAGCCTTGCCAACATGGTGAAACCTCCTCTACTAAAAAATACAAAAATTTAGCTGGGCATGGTGGCGTGCACCTGTGATCCCAGCTGCTGGGGGAGCTGAGGCAGGAGAATCTCTTGAACCTGGGAGGTGGAGGTTGCAATAAGCCAAGATTGTGCCACTGCACTTCATCCTGGGCAACAGAGCAAGACTCTGTCTTAAAAAAAAAAAAAACAGATAGGATCATATTGTCCCACAACCCTAGGACCTCTGACCTTTTATGACTACATGGTCCTATAACCCTGGGATCTCTGTCCCAGATGTGGCCCAGCTCTCTGAATTTCGGGCTTGCTGCTTTCTCACTTGGCCCTTTCCACGTGGCTTTTCTGAAACATACCCTTCAAGGTGGGGGCGGGCATGGAATGTTTCGCAGAAGCCATGTTCCCACAAAAAGATCAAATCATTCCTCGTAAATCTCACGTATGAAAAGCCCATGTTTTTGTCCTAGGACATCATAAGTTTTGAATCCCAAGGTGCTTGGGAGCTGTGGGCTGTGCCCTTCCAGTCCCCCGTAGCTCACCTGGCAGCCTGGGGCCTGCACAGGGCGTGTTGGGGATGTGGACCCTGTTCTCGGGCTGTCTGTAGAGCTGATATTCCTGCCAGCTGGTCCTTTGTCTTCCTTGGAACCTCACCTGCAGTTTGAAGCCTGAGTTAAAATTGTTCTTCTAAATAATTCACTGTAGACTTTCTGTTTTTAGCTATGTGAAAACTTCTGAGAAACTTGGAGAGTGGAATGAGAAGGTGACCCAGTCAGACCTGTGAGTGCCTGTGCCCTCAACACCTGCTCCTTCCTCCTCTCTGCCTCCTGACACTCAGTCAGGGAAGGGGGCTGTGCACGCTTAGCACAAAGCTTGTTTTGGTGTTTGCTTGCTATTTTTTCTTAATATTACTTTTCCTCTCTCAGCTAAACTATCCTTTAAACTTTTGTGGAACAGGGAGTAGTAGCTGAAGGAAACTGTCTTAGCCACCTGACCACACTTAAAACTCCCCTCTGCCTGATACCATCCCTTAGATAAAGGCCTGCACTGGTCCTGGCTTGATTTCTCACTAATAGAGATCCTTGGCTTCCAATAGTGCATAAGCTGGACAACACTACTTGGCCTGATTTTGTTGGTGGCAAATTTTTGTTTGTTCTAACCCTAACCCTAACTTCTAAACCCTAACCCCTAACCCTAACACTAACCCCTAACCCTAGCCCTAACACTAACCCCTAACCCTAACCCCTAGTCCTAACCCCTAACCCCTAGCCCTAACTGTAACACTAACCCGTAACCCTAACCCTAAACCCTAACCCCAACCCTAATCCTAACCCTAACCCCTAGCCCTAACCCTAACACTAAACCCTAACCCTAACACTAACCCCTAACTCCTAACCCTAACCCCTGGTCCTAACACTGACCCCTAACCCTAACCCCTAGTCCTAACTCCTAACCCCTAGCCCTAACCGTAACACTAACCCCTAACCCTAAACCCTAACCCCTAACCCCTAACCCTAACCCTAACCCTAACCCCTAGCCCTAAACCCTAACACTAACCCCTAACCCTAACCCTAACCCCTAGCCCTAACCCTAACCCTTAACCCTAACCCTAACCCTAACCCTAACCCTTTTGCCTGCTTAGCTTCAGCTGTTGGGTCTCAGAATTCCTTTCATTTTTTAGAGGTAGTTCTTGAGTGGAGGATGTGGTGTAGGATGTGCTGGTGGAATTCAAAGTCCTGGTGGTCTGGGAGGCGCTGCACTGTTGGAGCATCAGCCAGTGTGGATTAAGTGTGGATAGTTGTATATGTGTGTGTCGGGTGTAGTTGAGAGTGACTCCCAATGTTTGGAGATCCTTCAACTGGATAATTGCACTTCATTGATTTGTGCTCTGATCTGATTATAGCTTCTTTAAACTGAGTAGAGGAATATTTTTAAATCGTCTCTGTGGGAGTTTTCCATCAGTTATTTAGAAGGAAGCACTGTCATGGTTGCCACAGAAGATGCAGAAAGTCCTCCCATGTTTGGCTGAAAGGAAGTGGTTGCTGGCAAGCTTGTCTTGAAGGTCTTGGAGGGCCAGCCTGGTGCTCTGTGTACGTGGAGACTTTGTGTCTGGTGTCACAGTGGGGAGCGGTGTCAGGACCTGGCAGTTTATGGGCATGGCTGCAGCAGCCAGCTATTGACCTAGGTATTCCAGGAGCACTGGCGGGCTGTGTTTTTAGGGCTGCATTGAACAGTGACTTTGCTGGGCTGCAGATGTTTCTTAGGTTGGGACAGTGATGGTCATCTTTGCACTCTGGGCATCAGGCAGATGCACAGTGCAGACTCAGTCTGCAGGTAGTCTTAGGAGACTTCAGTGCTGTTCTGTAAAACCAACTGACATAAAAAACTGCCGGGATCCTATTCCAAATAAAGTGTTTCAGAGGGCTTGCTTACAGCTCTCAGAATCCTGACCCCTCTGGAGAAACCTATGGCTCAGCATGGATGCACATGGCTGGTGCATCACCTGGCAGAGGCCATTTCCCTGAGGTTTCACCCCCAGTTCTGGGGGGAGACCTGTCAAACTGACAGCTCCAGAATGGAAGCGTGTCTGTCCCGACAGCCCTGGGGTGGGGGGTGGATGGGGCGGACGGGGCAGGGTGGGGCAGGGCAGGGCAGGGCAGTGGTCTCTACCTGGACATCCCAGGTGGGGGCAATGGTTTCTACTGGGACAGGACGGCCCAGGCAGAGGATGATGATCTCTACCTGGATGGCCCAGGTCGGGGTGATGGCCTCTACTGGACAGCCCAGGCTGAGGGCGATGGTCTGTACCAGGATGGCCCAGGCGGAAGGGAGGTGGCTCGGGAGGTGGGGCCTGAGGATGTGGCCGAGGCGTGTGCTCCTCCCAGCGTGTGCTCCTCCTGGCTGGTCCCTCTCCTAGTCAGGTTTCAGGAGATGGGCTGCAGGCCGCCTCCACTGCCCAGAGCTCTTGCAGAGGAAGGCAATCAAAGCTCCTTGCATCCTGACCCACTTGTTTGTAGATCCTTTCAGCCAGGGGCAGCCTGGAGGTTGGGAAGGAGAGTGTGGCCGGTGGGGTGGAGTGTAGTGCTGGTGGTTGGCCACGTTCTTCTCAATGGGTCATGTCTGACTGCGAGAGCAGCCCTGTTCTGTGAGTGGTGAAATGATTGCCTTGTTGGATTCTATTTATAGGCAGAGCTAACTAAAAATCTCAGTGCTGAGAGGGGCATTGTGTAGATTCTGGAGTTACGAGCTGGTTCACTTTGAGTTGTTTTGGTTGCAGGTGACAGAAAGCATGACTCAAGGTAGCATCAGCGAAACAGGGAATGGGGAGCACTCACCCGGCAGAGAGGCCCCTGCTCCAGCGCTGCCGCCTAGCAGTGTGGCCCCGTGTGGGTCTCCCTGGACTAATGGCTGTGGCCTGGGAGGTGGTGTGCTCTGGCCAGGTCTGGATCACCTGTCCACCCTGAGTGGGAGTGGGGGCAGCCATCAGAGGAAGACTCAGGAGAGGGGGAGTGCCAGGATGTCCACCAGATGCCCTGTGCTGGTCAGGGGACAGCTCACTGGCCGTGGGACGAAACTGCTCTGTCCAGGGCTCTCTTTCTAGAAGGTATTGGTAACTCCCAAATGGGTGTTGGCTGGGGTTGCCCGGCTTGACACTCTCAGGTACAGCTGAAGGTAGTTATTGGGTGCAGATGCTGGCTCTGAGCCCTGCCCCTTCTTCCTGGGCCCAGCTTCCTCATCTGTCATGGAGTAATAACAGCTCTGCCTTCTGCTTCATTTAAGGAATGTATGTACCTGCGTGTTTGAGGCTCTCAGAACAGGCCCTGTGAGCCTTGGAAGGGGGACCTCACAGCTGCTGCTGCCGCCACTTCGGAGGCCCAGGATGGGACTAAGAAGGGGAAGGGAGAGGCCAGAGCCACAGCCGTGGGGCAGGGACCTGTTGTAGGAAGAGAAGGCCAGGGAGGTGCTGCTGGGGGCCTCAGGCCATGCAGGGGATGCCCATTGCTTCCAGGACCATCCGAAGTTTGGAGGTTCCTATTTCCAGAGGAGGTTCCCTTGTGACCCCTTGTTCTCACACCCAAGCAATGTGCGGGTTGTGGAGCCACCAGGGCTTGAGTGTGGTTTATGACATGGCACAGGAGGGACCACAGTGGCCCCTCGTGTCAGCGTGACCCTCAGGACCCTCCTCCTCGGGCAGGTGATCCTTACCCACCCACAGGTAACGCTCAAGACCCCTGTCTCATTCTGAAGGCAGTGCCAGGTACAGGTGGTTGTTTTCTCTCCGACTTCAGTTTCCCCATCCCCACTTTTTGAGCACAAATGCAGGTGCTGTGAGGACCTTAGAATCCTCTGCTGCAGGTGACTTTGCTTCAGCAAACCATAGAATGTTCACGCTTTTATGCATTTGTTATTTCAGGGAAAATCAAGGTTGAAGATGTTTTCAGAATTTGTATTTTTGAAACTAAATGTAACAGGTCATTAGTTATTTATACCTGATGTTTTATTTAAAAGCAAAAACGGAGAACAAAAACTGCCATGGTTCCAGCTGCACAGTCTGGATGGGAAAGTGCATCCTCTGGGCCAGGCGCGGTGGCTCACACCTGTAATCCCAGCACTTGGGGAGGACGAGATGGGCGTATCGCCTTAGGTCAGGAGTTCGAGACCAGCCTAGCCAACATGGTGAAACCCTGTCTGTATTAAAAATACAAAATTAGCCGGGCGTGGTGGTGGGTGCCTGTAATCCCAGTTACTTGGGAGGCTGAGGCAGGAGATTGCAGTGAGGCAAGATCGCACCACTGCACTCCAGCCTGGGTGACAGAGCGAGACCATCTCAAAAAAAAAAAATGGATCATCTGGGTAGGCCTTGGGGTGGGGGCCCGAGCAGGCACCAGGCGGGCACGAGAGCTCTGTGCTAGGATGTGCTGTCAGCGCTCACTTGCTGTGTCCCACATTTGTGTCGGCTGCTGGGGGCTGGAGAGTAGTAGCACTCAGCTCACCCGGGGCCTCCTGCAGGGAGTGCTTGGGAGGGCCTGTGAGTGAGGGCTCTGGAAGGTTCGTCGTCGGTGCCTGCTGGGATCTGGTGGGAGGAGCTTGTGCCTTCTCTGGCACCCGTTCCAGATGCCACCCAGTCAGGGCCTGGGCTTGCCAGCTCTCCAGGTTGGCACTGGCAACGCCAAGACGGCCCTGGGAGCCCGTCTCTACTCGGCCTCCAGCTCCCTGACTCATTCAGGGAAGAGCTGTGGTCAGGTGGCTGTGGGTTCGCATGTTGGTTGTGGGCTTTGTTATTGGAGGCTGCCGTGTTTTGTGCATACGGTGGCAGCTGGAGGAGGGCCGGCGACGTCAGGTATTGACTGTTATGGAGGCCTCCATGTCCCTGCAGCCACAGCATCCTGCCTGCTGCCCTTGGCCTGTCCCGTGGACGCCGAGGCCCCAAAAGTTTCATTCGATGGGATGTGCCATGTGGGTGGACACTTGGGGAGCTGGAGGGGATGGAAGCAGGGCCTTCACTAGGGGCACTGTGAGAAGAAGCCTGGGAACGGAACTGTCGCATGTCCCCATGGAGCACACAGGGCTCCTCACGGGCCGCACTGCCACTCTGTGAAGCTCGTCTCCCACAGGCCAGGTTGAGCTGTGTTTTCTTCCCTGAGCACGGTCTCGTGGGAAGAGGAAAGGGGATCTGCACGCATGTGTTAGGGTTAGGGATCTGAGAGGCCTTTCTGCTCTGGCGCTGCCTACACGCCTGCACCTCAGGGGGCCCGTCCCTCTCTAGCAGGCAGATGGGGCATCTTCTCTGTAGTCAGAGGGACTGTGAGAAGTCAGGAGAGCGGGCTCAATAGGTGTCGGGTGAGGGGTGTGAGATGAGAAGGCAGCGTCATTGCAGGGCTGCGGGCCGTGACTCACAGTATTGCTGAGAGCTCCTGGGCGAGCACAGCACGGGCTCCTCCTCGCTGCAGGGGCCGAGGGGCCAAGGGGCTTTGGGCCTGCACCCCTCTGCAGCCACCTGGTGAGCATCCACCCTTCGCTCCAGCTCCTTTCCTTGGTTTCCCTTGGGCACGCTCCCAGTGCTTTGCTTGGCTGTGGGTGCTGGCCCACCCATGCTGTCTGGTTGGTTTAACTGGTGTGTCTTCTTCCAGCTACAAGAAGACTCAGGAAACTCTTTCACAGGCAGGACAGAAGACTTCAGCTGCCCTGTCCACAGTGGGCTCTGCCATCAGCAGGAAGCTTGGAGACATGAGGTGAGACCTGACCCTGACCCTGCTGCCCGGAGACCTGGCCAAGGCCAGTGCGGGGTGAGGCGTTGGAGGTGCTACAGGAAACCTGCCTGGAGATCAGGGCTCAGGCGCACTGGCTCAGGGATGTGGCTGTCATGGCCCCCAACCAGTCTGTGTGCGGACCCTTGCCTGGGAGGTTCGTCTGTCCCCATTGGCTGCTGTTCTGCCATTTCTGTGCTCTTCAAGGAGGGTGGCTGCCAGTGCCGTTGGGTGACTTGTAGTGCTCAGGGTTGGTGAGGGAGGTGTGTGCTCCTTGACACCTCATTGAGAGGCACGACCCCAGCCTGGGGGTCACGGTCAGGGTGGGATGGCAGTCCTCCACCATCTCCAGGACAGGTGCTTAGTGTGGTGCTCCCTCGGGGTGTTGCCCCGGTTTCAGAGAGCGCAGTCAGACACAAGGAGGCCCTGAATGAGCCTTCTCTCCCGGAGGCTGGTGACAGCCACCTGGCCATCAGAGGTCCCTCAGCAAGCAGTGCTGGGCCCAAGGACTGAGCAGGGGTCCGGCGCTTTGTGCCTGGCGCATTTGCCCTGTCTGCCCTGCTCTGGGCTCCTTGACCACAGCATGGTGATGAGGGGATCGAGCCAGAGGCCTTGGTATGATGCTCGGCTGGGCTACCTCCTGGATGGGCCTTGGCCGGGCCTTCCTTCACAGGGGCTATAGAAGTAGATGATGTGGGTTGTTCCTGTCACTGGCATCTGGGCCCCAGCCTCTGGGTGCTGCTGCCCACCCTACCCTGACCCCTTTCCCATTCTCAGAAGTGGTCTTCTGGCTTTTGGATCTCAGGGAGTGTCTCCCTGTAGCTCTGACCCAATCATGGCAAAGATGGGTACAGGGTTCCTGGAGGGCTGGTGTGTGGTTACAGCACTGACCCCCTCCCACTGCCCCGAGTCCTCCCCTCTTCCCCTCTTGTGGCCCACGCAGGATTCAGAGATAGGTGCATCTCCTGCTGGGCTGGCTCACAGCTCCCTGCCTGCCTGCCTTAGGTTAGGTGTGTCCTGCCTTCCAGCCTGGGGTTGCCAGGTGGGGGTCGTCCTGCACCAGCCCCTTCCCCTGACCACTGAGCCAGAGGCCAGGACACAGATGGCCACACACCCAGGGACCCACCCTGTCAAGCAGAGGGCACGGCCAGTGCCCAGGAGCTGGGCCCACTTTTAATTTTGTCTGTTTGAGGTAATCTGCCCTCCTATCCCTGCAACTTTTATCTCGAGAGGTGTTAAACTGGAGAAGCTGCCCAGTCATCAGTACGCAATGTGTGTGTTTCCTCTGTATACCCTCACACGCCCAGGGCGGAGCTTCCTAGCAGTTGTGACTCTGGGGGGTCCTTGGGCACCCTACAAATGCAGGTCTTCCCACCCCTGCTGAGCTTTGGACCCACCTCCTGAGCTTCAGCTGAGCTCAGCCTTGCAGGGCCGTTTCTTCCCGAAAATGCCGGTCTCACCACAGAGCATCTTCAGGAAGCAACAGGTGTCTGCCATGCCTAAGTTATGCCAGCCATCAGGAGGCGTCGCGCCCACCGTAAGCATCCTCACTCCCTTTTGAGTTTGTTCAGAACATCGTGGTGGAAATCCAAGGGGCAGGCAGAGCCTCGACACTGACTGCAACAGCCGTGCACAAGCCAGTCCTGGCTGCTTTGATCCGGGCAGTTCTGTGTGTGGCCTGTTTTTCTCTGGAAGCACAGGGACACAGTCCCGGTTGTCTGTTCCCTCTCCTCTGACGAGGAGAAAGGCTCTCGCTTTCCTCAGGCCTGTCCTCTGACGGGGAGAAAGGCCCTCGCTCTCCTCAGGCCTGTCCTCTGACGGGGAGAAAGGCTCTCGCTCTCCTCAGGATTGGGGTTGGCAGATGTCTCTGTCGTGTAGCCTCAGGGTGTGGCTGGGAGTGAGCAGAGTTCCTGTTGCAGTGACGCTGGCACGGCTCTGTCAGTGTGCCCGGCCACACTATGTCACGTGTTTGCACGTGTGCCCTGGTACATAGGGCTGGCTGGGGTGAGCGGGGCCTCAGGCTGACCTGGGAGGAGCCAGCTCGCTCCAGTTGGCCAGCCGTGTTGACAGTGCTCGTGGTGAGGTCCTGTGTGCTGCTGTGTCTTACCCTGCTTGCTCATCCGTTTGTGTTTGTAGTGGTGGTGTAAACTCTGACATCTGGAGCCCCGTGTATCCCCGTCATCTCCATGCAGTCACAGGTGGTTTCTGAGGTCTGGGCCCATTAACATCTTGACTTAGAGACTGAGATTCAGAGCTCTCTGCTCCCTGAAAGTGAAAATTAGGCTCCGGGAGGGTTATATCCTGAGTTAGGGCTGGATAAACCCAGCAGACCCTCCTGACCCTTGGGTGGAAGCCCCTTGGGCCAGCTGCCAGCACCCACATCTGTGATAGGCCTGCCCTGGAGCACTGGTGATGGGGTTTGGGGAAAGGGCACTGGATGCAGGTCAGAGAGGGGTGTACACCAGGGTCGGTCACCAGCTGGCTCCGTGGTCTCCTAGACAAGGCACCTGCCCTCTGGGAACCTCAAGTGAGTTGAGCATTTGTGGGTTCTTCAGTGGTTCCCTCCGTGTCTGAGCAGACCTGGCTGCAGTGCCTGGTGGCAGCTGCCCTCGGACACACAGGTTTCCAGGTTGGGGTCTCGTGCATGGATGGAGCTCAGGGCAGATGTGCTTGGCACCAGGAGTGCCCCACATCCTCCCACAGTACTTGTGTTCCCACAGCTGACGCGCTTTGGGGCACACGGGCTGCTCTGGTTCTATGGAGTCGGCCAAGCCCAGCTGTGGTGCTGTGGCACGTTTCACACCTTTGCGTGGCTGGATGGGGCCAGTTGTGCTCCAGGTGGCGTGGCTTCTTTTCTCCAGCCTCCAAGTGGGTGTGTCCTGGGGCGTAAGGCCTGGACAGGGCATGGATGGCAGCCTCTTGTGCGCAGCCGCAGGGCTGAGCAATTGCCAGTCATGAGCTCATGGGGCCTCCTGTTGAGTCAGGATTCGAGGAGACTGGAGACAGGGCTGTCCTCCCTGACCGTGTGTGGACGGGAGGAGCCGTCCTGGAGGGTCTTCCCCTGCCAGGCCTTCCTGAGTATGAGCGGGGGGCTTGGGGCTCCCCACCGAGGGCCGTGAGTGGGTGCTGGCCTCCGTTGCTTATGCTTTGTTTCCTCTTCTCTCCTGCTGCCACCTTTCAGGGCTCATCCATTCTCACACTCCTTTAGGTAAGGCTGAGCCTGGACACCTGTGGAAGACTTTTCTGTGAACTGGGGCAAGGGCTCTGGCAGGACCTGTGGGAGGCTGTGCTGCTGGAGGGTGGGTAAAAGTGGGATCACCCCTCCCAGCGGAACCAGCCAGGCGGTTGCTACATCTCGGGGAACAAAGCAGCAGCATGGGATGGATGCAGAGGTCCCCCTGGAACCGCCCCCACCCCTGGCACTGCCACGTCCCCGCCTTGTGCTTCCCACCCAGGCCCGCAGGCCACCTGCTCCCAGGTCCGTGAATCACTAACCTGGCGTCCACTCCTGAGCTTACTCCTCACGTGGGAGGGCTGTGCTGACCCTCTCACCGCCCTTCCTGCTAAACATGAGTCCTCTTTCCTGGTTTTCCTTCAGATCGAGTTTTGTCATGTTTATGACCTGAGAGCGTAGGTGCTCCCACAGGGTCCTCTTGCAGACCAGAGCGGGCTTCTCCAGGCCAACCCGGGCCCTTCTGACTGGAACTCGGAGGTCTAGAGCCAGGTCCAGAACAACCTGTGATTTCATATGTTTTTACTTGACCTGGTTGTTTCTCTTTTGCCAAAAGGGCCTTTAACTTGCCAAAGTCAAGTAAGGACATCTGAAGGCTATTTGTACCAAATACTTTTCAAAAGCCCAGGCCTGGTACCCTTCCAGCTTCCCTACGGCACTGCTCTCCTCCCCTCCGTGCTGTGCACTGGGCAATTTGGGGTGCCCCCCATGAGGTCAAGGGAGGACCCTGGGGTGGAGTTTTCCTTTGGGGGCGTTGTGTGGAGCGGCAGGCAGCTCTCGCCAACCGCTGGGAGTGGGGGAGTCCCAGCTCCGGCCATGCCCGCAGGTTGGGTTGTGTGTGGACCTTGGTGTTAACTGTTGCTTCCTTCTCTGCTTCTGCCATGCTTCCAAGCAGCAGCTACTCCATCCGCCACTCAATAAGTATGCCAGCCATGAGGTAATGTATGCTGCTCTCTGCGGCTCCAGAGCTGAGTGGCTCTGGTGGGGGTTGGGACAGCTCCCACTGGTCACTCCTGGCCCTTCCCACATCCCTGGATTAATTAAGGACGCCATTCCCTTGGCAACCTCCTGAGAGCTGAGGGCTGGGAAAGACCCCCCTCTAGGCTGGCGAGGAATCCTGGTAGGGCTCAGGCTCTAATCCTGCAGCCTCCAGAGGAGATCCTTGTGTCAAACTGGGCCATGTCCTTTCCAAGTCCTGGCCCTGGCTGGGGCGGGATTCAAGAGGCTGGCACACGGATCCTGGCATTTGCTCTCAGGACACTTCACGGGGCTCAGCCTTCATGGAAACACCCAGAGCTGTGGTCCGTGGTTCTCAAGAGAGCCCTGTTCTCCTTGGAGGGACTCTGGCTGGGTGTTGCAGACGTGCTGGCCTCTGGAGGCCCCAGGCCTGGAGGCGGGTATCTGGTTGTGTGGGAGGGACTGAGTGGGGTGGAGCTGGCCTGCCCTGCTTTCTCCTCCTCTGTCTCCTTATCAATCACTCTGCTGTCCCAGAAGCGTCCTTGGTTTTCCCTTCGGTTCTCTAGAGATGTGCCTGAAGAACTCCTAACTTCATACCCCAGTACAGGAGCCAAAGGTGTACCTTTAGGGTACAGCACAAGAGGGGCCAACACCCCCAGCTGCACAGTCACGGGGTTTTCAGTGGCCTTGTTTGATATCTGGGCCTGTCCCTGTGGTTTTTGGGCCTGGGTGACCTCACTTCTGACCTGGGGAGTATCTGGAATGACCTGGATGTGTCACATTTTTGCAGTGAGATCTTGGGCTATTGTTAGGGACCCTTTGGAGGCTGGCCCTTGTCCGAGGCCCTTCAGCGTTAGGAGGGCAGCATCACCATTCGCTCTTGACTCCAGCACTCTTCCCTCTCTCTTTAAAGGAACTCTGCAACCTTCAAGTCGTTTGAGGACCGAGTTGGGACCATAAAGGTAATTGAACCAGGACCATCTGACCAATGGCTCTTAACGGGGTGTGACCTCTCACTCACATCAGCTTGTTTGTTATCAGTCATTTAGTCATTGTGGATTCACATGCAGTTGTAGGAAGTAACACAGAGAGGTCCTGTGCCTCTTAACAGTTGTCTCCTGCGATAACATCTTGGTAAGCACTGTAGTGCAGTCTCGCCTTCAGGACGTTGACATTGATTCAGGATGTAGAACGCCTCCCCGCTGCCCGTCCTGGTACCTTTTTGGCCACACCGACCTTCCTCCTACCCTAACCCCGGCAACCGCTAGTCCACTCTTCGTTTGTATAATTTTGTCATTTCAAGAATGTCACATAAATGGAATGACACCGTGTAGCGTTTTGGCATTCACTGTCTTCTTTCAGCTTAGTTTTCTGGAGGCCTGTCTGGGCTGGTGCCCGCCCGGGATTTGCTCCCTGCCACTGCTGAGCAATGTTCACGTGACAGAAGCTTTTGTAGAGCGTTGAGCATGGGCCTGGGATCTGCCTCCTGTGTGTGCTCTGTCTCAGGTTTTTTTTTCTTGATCTTTTCTCTCCGATAGTCTAAGGTTGTGGGTGACAGAGAAAACGGCAGTGACAGCCTCCCCTCCTCAGCGGGGAGTGGTGACAAGCCCCTGTCGGATCCCGCGCCTTTCTAAGCCTGAGGTTGCTTCGCCCGCCGCAGAGCACACGCAACACATCGCAGCCGCAGCTCTGCGCAGTGGAGCAGCCAGCCAGGCGGATGAGCAGAGCCGGCTTGGAGGACAGTCCTGCCCATTCACGTGAATATGCAGCTGCTGCGTTCGCATGAATTAGAGAACACAGCCTTGTCCACAGATGTTTCACACTAAAGTTTGTAGATGCAGCGGATCACTGTGCTGTGTCCTTCCTAGGGGTGCAGGAAGTGGACAGGGTGGAGGCTTTCAGAGGATTGAGCCAAAGCCCAGGCCCCCTTTGGGAACCTTGCTAGCGCATCAGAATGTTGAAGGATTGAAGATTCCTAAGAATAACATAAGTGGCATTTTCTGACCTCCTCCTCCTCCTCCTTCCCTGACTCTCAGAAGGAATGCAGTCACCCAGCAAGACCTACCTGTATGCAATTTTTAAATCTCAAAATGCTCAACCAGAAACCTGTTTTCTGAGACCCCCCTCAGAAAGGACACCGATCAGCAGCAGCTGCCTAATTGTGCCACTGATCTAGCTTTAACGGAAGCAAATTCATTATTTTTTAAATGCAGTGGACTTTTGAAAAATTAAAATTAGGCAAAGCAGCTTTAGCCTCATAGAGAATATTATTTCTTTGGACTCAAGCTGAAATACAAGCCTTACATTGCCTTATGCTTTATTTCTTATGATTTTTATATGTATATAGGTGAGGGTTCCTTAATGGTTGTGAGCACGGCGGGGAATTTTACACCCAGCCTGCGTGGCAGCCTGTTCCGTTGGGTGTTTGATTTCACGGACACTCCATCCCAGTGTCCAAAACCTGCCTGTCTTCCCAACCGTGGCGGCCCCCACTGGCTGCCCCGATCTGCCCCGAAGAGCTTGAGCTGCTGGGGTTGGGAGGGGCCGAGAGAAGGAAAAGTTTGTCTTTAGCACCCTTTAAAAGAGCTGTGCCCTTCACAGTGCCACCTCTGCATGGGCCTGGCCCAGCTGCTGGCACTCGCCAGTGACTCCAACCTGCCTGTTTGATGCACTTGGGATGAAACGACCCCACAGGTCCAGTGGAGGGTGGGGTGTGGGCATCAGCCAGGATTGCTGTTGCCTTTTCTCATGAGCCTCAAAGATCTCTTGTTTTTAGGCGGTCAGACCCCAACAGCCTCTCTTACACTGGGGCCCCGTGTGTCCAGGGTTAAAGTCGGCCTGTGGGATGTGGTGAGAAGGCAGGCTGCATAGGTGTAACTGATGTATCTTTTCCTTAAAGTTATAATAATGGGTAATTTGTCAATAAAGCATTGCTTGGGGGAAAGTCCACCTCGGCTTGTGTGATGTCGTTCAGGACCATGACGAGAGTGGTGAATAAACCAACACGTGGTACCTGCCCTAGTGAGTCTGCACCCTTGGGAGAGGCAGGCAGGGGACAGTCCAAGAGACAAAGGGCAGGTCTGCAATGCTGGGACCACAAGTGGAGCCACTTGTGAGGGGGAGTGGCATATGGCCAACCTGTAGGGCCAGACCCAGCCTCAGTAAAAACAATAGGCCAGGTGTGGTGGCTAATGTCTGTAAGCTCAGGACTTTGGGAGGTCAAGATGGGAGGATCACTTGAGCCTGGAAGTTTGAGACCAGCCTGGGCAACATAGCCAGACCCCAACTCTACAAAAAAGTAAAATAATTAGTCAAGAGGGGTGGTGCACACCTGTAGTCCCAGCTACTGAGGAGGCTGAAGTGGGAGGGTCCCTTGAGTTCAGGAGGTTGAGACTGCGTGAGCCATGATCACACCACTGCACTCCAGTCTGGGTAACAGATTGAGACCGTATCGCAAAACAATGAATAGTTGTAGTCTAGAGCCCTGTGCCCTGGAAAAGCCACATGCTGCGCCACTCGTCCCAGGTGAAGAGCTAGGCTGCCTCAGACCCACGTAGCGGGAGTCCACTGGGTGGAAGTGAGTGGAAGTGGGTGGGCAGGAGACGGCTGTCAGGATCGTTTCACTCCATGTTCAGCGGCCCTTCAAAGGCATGATCTTGTTCTAGGGAAGAACAGTGGGTCCCTGCAGCCCCTCCAGTGCCGAATCAACAAGGCAAGTTTGGACTATTTGGCTCAGGCCAGAAGACCAGCCAAGATAATGGCACAGATGAAATGAAGTAGGGTCCTCCCTCAGGGCAGCTCTGACTGGCGGCAGCGGCGGTGGCAGCCCCATCAGCTGCCACAGGAAGGGTGCGGTCTCCACCTGCCGCTGTGCGGAAAGCTTGCTTCTGCGGGTCAGGCAAGTGCACGTGACTCAAGGACGTCCCATGGTGGTACAAGGGCTGCTTTTTTTTTTTTTTTTTGAGATGAAGTCTCACTCTGTCTCCAGGCTGGAGTTTAACGGCCATGATCTCGGCTCACTGCAGCCTCCGCCTCCCAGGTTCAAGTGATTCTCCTGCCTCAGCCTCTGGAGTAGCTGAGATCAAAGGCACGTGCCACCACACCCAGCTAATTTTTTTTTTTAGTAGAGATGGAGTTTCACCATGTTGGCCAGGATGGTCGTGATCTCACTCCCTTCCCTTCCTTGGCCAACATTGGCACGCGGTGTTCTGCACATTGCTCTTCCTCCCTGACAACATGCTCCAGAGTGCTCACTGCATCATCTGTACAGACCCTTGAGGTGGGGCTGGGCGTGGCGGCTCACGCCTGCAATCCCAGCACTTTGGGAGGCTGAGGCAGGCGGATCACCTGAGGTCAGAAGTTTGAGACCAGCCTGGCCAACATGGTGAAACCCCGTTTCTACTAAAAATACAAAAAGCCTGGTGTGGTGGTGCATTCCTATAATCCCAGTTACTCAGGAGGCTGAGGCAGGAGAATCACTTGAACCCAGGAGGCAGAGGTTGCGGTGAGCTGAGATCACACCACTGCACTCCAGCCTGGATGAAGGAGCAAGACTCTGACTCAAAAAAAAAAAAAAAAAAAAAAGGGCTGGGCATGGTGGCTCACACCTGTAATCCCAACACTTTGGGAGGCCAAGGCAGGCGGATCAGGAGGTCAGGAGATAGAGACCATCCTGGCCAACGTGGTGAAACCCCACCTCTACTAAAATACAAAAAATTAGTCGGGCGTGGTGGTGCACACCTGTAGTTCCAGCTACTCAGGAGGTTAAGGCAGGGGAATCACTTGAACTCAGGAGGTGGAGATTTCAGTGAGCTGAGATCATGCCACTGCACTCCAGCCCGGCGACACAGTGAGACCCTTGAGGGGGAACCTCCACTCTGGCCCCTGGTCTGGCACTTTGCATGTACCCATTCCTAGTCTTCAGAGTTCCCATTGGAAAACTCCTCTAGTGGGAGCACCACACTTCCTTTGGAGGTCAGAGGTAGCCAGGCTCACTGAGATGTAACAGCAGCGAAAGTTAGGTGACCTCTACTTGTGTGGCACATAAGCCCCAATACGACAGGGAGCTGGTACCAATACAGGGTGAAATGCGCTGTTGCTGCCTGCAGTCAGTATTTACCCAAGCTTGTTTTGGAAATGAGTTCCATCTGGTCTTCATTTATTGAACAGATACTGTAACTGGTCTGCGGGAAAGAGTCTGCTAGGTTTTGTGGGGTCCAAGGGTAAATCTGATGTGGACCCAGTACTCAAGGACTTCGTAACCCATGTGTTGGGGAAGACATATTCCCCTATGTAACTGGCTCACGTTTGACAAGGTCAAATGCTTGGAGAGCTTCGGTGACGGACGGAGCAAGTGGAGTGAGTGGACCGGAGGAGCAGGCAGCAATGCCCGAAGGCTCAGTCTTCCCCTCTTCTCAGAGTGAGGGTGATGGTATCTGCCTCATCCAATTGAAGGGCTGAAAGCTTAAAAAGCACCTAACACAGGGCCTGATGTATCACAGATAAACATGAGACTCTTCCAGACTGTAGCCACTGTCAACCTTTCACAGGTACCTTCCCGTCTTCTTTTCTCCAAACAGGCTGGCGTGTTCATGGATAGACACAGGTGTGATAATGTACTTTTTACATATCATGTGGTGTGCTCCTTTTGGTTTCAGGAGATCTTTGCTCTCGTGTAGCTTTTGTATACATTATCTTTTTTTTTTCTTCTTTTATTTTAAATCTAATTTAATTTAATTTTTTAATTAAATTTAACTTTTTTAGAGATGGGGTTTCACCATGTTGGCCAGGCTGGTCTCGAACTTCTGACCTCAAGTGATCCACCCACCTTGGCCTACCAAAGTGCTGGGATTACAGGCGTGAGCCAATGCGCCCGGCCTATTTTATTTTTTATTTTTATTGTTTTGAGATGGAGTCTCACTCTGTAGCCCAGGCTGGAGTGCAGTGGTGTGATCTTGGCTCACTGCAACCTCTGCTTCCCTGGTCCCGGTTCACGCGATTCTCCTACCTCAGCCTCCGAAGTAGCTGGGATTAAAGGCAGGAGCCACCGTGCACAGCTAATTTTTGTATTTTTTAGCAGAGATGGGGTTTCACCATGTTGGCCAGTCTGGTCTTGAACTCCTGACCTTGTGATCTGCCCGCCTCAGCCTCCCAAAGTACTGGGATTACAGATGTGAGCCATGGTGCCCAGCCCTATTTTATTTTTTTTTAGAGGTTTCACCATGTGGGCCAGGCTGGTTTCGAACTCCTGACCTCAAGTGATCTGCCTGCTTCGGCCTCCCAAAGTGCTAGGATTACAGGCGTGAGCCACTGCACCCAGCTTTTCTTCTTTTTAAATAAGAGATGCGGTCTTGCTCTGTCACCTAGGCAGGAATGCAGTGGGACAATACTAGCTCATTGCAGCCTTGACCTCCCACCTAATCCACCCTCCTGAGTAGCTGAGACTACAGAGGCATGCCTGCCACCAAGGCCTGACTAATTAAAAAATTTTTTTTGGGCCGGGCATGGTGGCTCATGCCTGTAATCCCAGCACTTTGGGAGGCAGAGGTGGGTGGATCACCTGAGGTCAGGAGTTCAAGACCAGCCTGGCCAACATGGTGAAACCCCATCTCTACTAAAAATACAAAAATTAGCCGGGCGTGGTGGCACACGCCTATAACCCCAGCTACTCAGGAGGCTGAGGCAGGAGAATGGCTTGAACCTGGGAGCCGGAGGTTGCAGTGAGCTGAGATTGCACCATTGCACTCCAGCCTGGGCAACAGAGCAAGACTCAGTCTCAAAAAAGAAAAAAAAATGGAGATGGGGGTTTCGCTATGCTGCCCAGGCAGGTCTCAAACTCCTGGACTCCAGTGATCGTCCCGCCTTGGCCTACCAAAGTGCTGAGATTCCAGGCGTGAGCCATGTTGTCCCGCCGTATACAATTCAGTAACTCTAACATTCTATTTGAGTGCAGGTTTCCATTCTTACTGTTATAAACGGTACCATTGTGAACATTTCGGTGCATATACTTCTTTCCATATTTGGGAATATTTTTTTTGGAAGAATGTCCCTAAAGTGAAGCTACCAGGTCTCAGAGGGACTCATCTAAGGCCTGAGTCATTCATTCCTGCAGCTCAGCACAGGCTGAATACAGCTTCAATCTGAAATCGGTACCAGGTCCATTTTGTTCTCTCATGTTCTCTCATTCCTCCAGTTCTGGCCTGATGTCTTTCATTCTCTTGAATCAATAGTTGCAGATATGAACCTCGCCTTTCTGCTTCTTGGGTTCCATAGGCCTTTTCTTGCCGGCTGCTTGATGTTGCACAGTTTAAGGACTGCTAGGAGGCTCTCAAGCTCTCTGACACTTCCAGGCTCTGAGACTAGAACAAGCTTGGCATTATGACAGTGAGTTATGCGGGCCGCGGAAGGAGGCCAGAGCGTGTTTGGAAAGAATCTGGGTTTCACTCAGTGTGTCACGGGAAGCCTTGGACGCCATTGGGTTTGTTTTAAAAAGATGACTGCAGTGAATGGATGCAGCAAACGGGCGAGGGTGGACGGGAGGAGGCAGGAGCGCCGCCGCAGGATTTTGGGAGCTTCTAGGATGGAAAAGTGGCACACGCCGCGTGTGTAGGGCAGGCCGTCAGTGAGAGGCAGAGTTTGCAGTTTCAGGGACAGGGAAGGGTAAGCGGCAGGTCTCCACGCCCTCAGCGGGCCGACGGGGTGGGCAAGGGCAGAGAGAGGTGGAGCGGGCGCTCGTCGTCCTGTGCCTCCACGCCGTTTTTTGGCTACGATTCCGGGAGGGTGGGTGGGCGCTGGCGATGGCATTGCAGTGAGTGGACAGGAAGGAAGGAAGTCCCATCCCGGCGCTCCAGGGATGAGCAAATGTCAGTCCCACGATGCTGGCTCGGGGTGGGAGCGGGGGCGACGGTCCGCACCATCTCCCACCAGCTCTCGGCTCAGTTCTTTGATGAGAACGATTACGTTTTCTCAATCTTAAAGCGCTGAGTAAACGCAACTGCAAGACCAGCAAGCCCTGTACCTCTCTTTCTACGCGGTTCCCTGCAGCACATGTCAGCCCACCCGGGGCCCGGCACCCACCTGAGGCCACCAGAAGACTGGGAGGGCTGGCTCTGCCCCCGTGCTTTGGTTCCCGCCCCCATAACCGACACAGCTAACCCCGCCCACCTGTGGGCGGAGCCTCGGTCCGTCGCCTCTGCCCCGGGCTGTCACTTGGGGCTCCGCCCGCGGGGGGCGGAGCCTCCACTCGGCGCTCTGAGCGCACGCGCAGCCTGCCCCGCCCGCGGCTCCGACCCGCTGGAGCCCACGTCCCTCCGGGAGCGCGCGCGCTGGTGCGGGTGCGTGCGTGAGCGTGCGCGTCTCCGCTGCCGCTGTAGCTGCCGCTGCCGCTGCCGGTGCTGTACCCGCGCCCTGTGCCGCCGCCGCCGCCGCCGTCGCCGCCCGGGGTCTCCAGACTGAGGAGTGCGTCGGCCGCTGCCCAGCAGCGCCGCGGAGCGGGGAGCAGAGCCGGCGGGAGGGCGGGAGGGCGGGCAGACGGGCAGGTGAGCTCGCTGCGGGCCGGGCGGGCGGGTCGGCCCACGTCAGGCCGGGGCGGGCGGGGGCGCGGGCACGGGTGGGGGCGGGGGCGGTGCGCCTCAGCCGGGAATGGCGGCGACCCCCGGGCCGGTCCCGCGCGGGCGCTCGGGGCCGGAGCTGCTGCGACGCCGCGGCCTGAGCCGGGCCGGGGCGGGGGCGCGGGAAGGTCGGCGCCGGGGCCTGCAGGAGCCGGGCCGGGCCGGGGGTCTGAGCGCCGCGCCTCGCCTCGCGGTGGGGGCTGGGGCCGCGCTCTCCGCGGATCTCTCCAGGCCCGGGACGCCTCCTCCCCTCCCGCAGGTCCCCGCGCCCGCCCCCGACCCCAACCCTTTGGGGTGTTCCCCCTCCCGCAGGAGGACCTGAGAAGCTGAAGCACCGCTGGTTTTAGGGAGACATAATTTAGTTTCTGGGTCGTTGTGTTTATAGCTCGGGGAATTGAAAATTGTTCCTTAAAGCACCGTAAATTAATCTTTCAGACGTTGTAAATTCCAAAAAGCGTTTGGTTTGTAGGAAAAAACCTGTTTTATCCGCTTTATAAAAACGTTTTTAGCCATGCTTTATATTGAACTCTCAAGGAGAGAGTATTAGGAACTCATCCGTTCAGGTTCTAACTTGTTGGTGTTAAGTGTCTGGATTAAAGACTCTTTTTCGTGTGCCGAAGCCACGATTTCTCAAATTCATTCAGTTGGGTCATACAGGAAAAGGAAGCAAAAATTTCAGCTTTATTTTTGTTTTCCGGCTTAGGCTTGGTTGGAAGATTCGGTGGTGGTTGGATACGTCTGCCCTTATTTGTCGGTTTAGAAAAACCTATTCTCATGACAAAGTTATATTGCTCCATCTTTTGTCATGGTTACCTGAAGGCAAAACTTTACCCAAAGCTTTTGAGGTTTGATGTTCGTTTATTTGCTTCTCTTTTTAAAAAATGTCATGCTGCGTTTCAAAAACGAGTAATCTGTCCAACGGGAGATGAAATTAGAAGCCTGGATCTGAGGGCTCCAGGGAAGTTTCATGGTTCCCTTTTCGCTTGTGTCGGTGCTGTAGGACTCAGAGTGGCTCCAGCTGGCTTCTGGCCCAGCAGAGAGCTGTAGGGGCCTGCTCTGGTTGGCTGGTTGTGTGGCCTCTGATGGACACCCCTGGCAATGGTGTTAATGAGCCTGCAGCATCTGAGTCCACCCACCCTCTGACTGTGGCCCCTGATTCACTCTGTACCTGCCATAGCAGCCTCCTTGTTAGTTCTGAACAGACACACATGCTCTGTCCTTGGATCTTCTTGGAATGCCTGGTTCCTTAACCTCCTGGCCTGGTGACTGCCTGCTTACAGTGCCACCTAACTTCCTGTCTCCCTTCCTCACCTAATTTTCCCATAGCACTGAATCCTCGTAATGTCCTGTTTAATGCATTTATCATACTTAATATTTTACTGTGAAGTCAGGTCCATGAAGAGACTATTTTGTGAAAAGAGCAGCTGCTGGCACATGATCTGGGCCCAGTAAATATTTGTTCAGTGAATGAACATGAGGAGCTTAGCAGCAGCTGTGCCTGATGCTGGTCTTGTCACGTGGAAGTTGTTAAGGGTGAGGACTGAGCAGGTAGAGGTAAGGTTCCTGGAATGTAGGCCCTCAGGACAGAGAGCCACCAGCTCTCACCTGCCCACTGGGGAAAGACAGCCAGCTAAGAGGTGGCTTGGAAGGGTGCTTGGGACCCTTGTAAATCTTTTTTTGCAACTTTGAATCTATAATTATTTCAAAGTTAAAACGTTTCTATTTTTTTCTTTTTCTTTTTCTTATTAGTCTATGAAGAAGTTAAAACGTTTCTAAAAAGTCATATCTGTTCTGGCGCGGTGGCTCCCGCCTGTAATCTCAGCCCTTTGGGAGGCCGAGGTGGGCTGATCACTTGAGGTCAGGAGTTTGAGACCAGCCTGGCCAACATGGTGAAATCCTGTCTCTACTAAAAATGCAAAATTAGCTGGGTGTGGTGTTGCACGCCTGTAATCCCAGTTACTCGGGAGGCTGAGGCAGGAGAATCAAACCCGGGAGGTGGAAGTTGTAGTGAGCCGAGATCGCACCACTGCACTCTAGCCTGGGCAACAGAGCAAGACTCAGTCTCAAAAAATTGAAAGAAATAATTAAAAAAAAGATCTGCCACTGGTAATAATGCTTTTAGAAATTTTGTTTTTGAATACCAAGAAAAACCGTACACACTAGTCTTTGTACTCTGTTGTGACATTTGGTAATTAAGTAGTGTGAGGTGGAATGATCTGCCTGGCTCTTGATTCAGGAGAACTCCCTGAGAGTGACTGTTGCTGATCCACTTAGCATGAGGCCCATCAGCTGTGGTACTGTGACAGAGCAGCAGAGCCTGCTAAGTGACTTGCAGACTCCGGAGTTCTTCCCACAGCCTCCACCTCTTGTCCATGTTAATGCAGAGTGAGTGGGCTTTAGGGATTTCCTGCATCCCTCAAGATGCTTGTATTTACGTGGTTCCGAGATTGAACAGATGCTGTATGTTTCTCAGTCATTTTTGTTCCTCAGTTCCTCTCACTTGTGGAGGGTGGATGCGGCTGAGCTCAGTTGTACAGCTACCCTCTGTGACCAGCACCTTTGCTCAGGGTCTCTCTGTTAATCGCCAGACCTGGAACTTGAAGTCAAGTCTTCTCTAGACCAGGTTTTTTCTAAGTATTTGTTGACCACCTCCCTGGCACCACCAGGAAGAGCCCTGTACAAGGTGCTGGTTGTGTTATCTTTAGAGCCCAAATGCGAGGTGCCTACATGTATGCCTAGGGTATAGCAGTTCAATAGCTGTTTGTTGAATCAATGACTAAAATGCAGTGGGGCAGGGAGTGATGATAAGGTAGAATTTATCTAAATCAGGCAGTAAAGTGACTGATACCCAGTTAGGAGTACTATGTCAGCAAGTGAAAGCAGTTTTTCTCCCATGAGGCAACAGACCCCTGGGTCATAAGGGGCCAGATTAGAAGAAGCTGTCTGTAGGGAAATGAAACATGATGACTCGTCCTGCACGAGAGGTGGAGAAGAGACCCTGACACTCTGGTATCTCCAAGTGGGCGGTTAAAACTGTAGTGCTGGCCGGGCGTGGTGGCTCACGTCTGTAATCCCAGCACTTTGAAAGGCCAAGGCGGGCTGATCACAAGGTCAAGAGATCGAGACCATCCTGGCCAACATATTGAAACCCTGTCTCTACTAAAAAAAAAAAAATGCAAAAAAAAATCAGCTGGGCTTGGTGGTGTGTACCTGTAGTCCCAGCTACTTGAGAGGCTGAGGCAGGAGAATTGCTTGAACCCGGGAGGCGGAGATTGCAGTGAGCCGAGATTGCGCTACTGCACTCCAGCCTGGCGCCTGGCGACAGAGCAAAACTCTTGTCTCAAAAAAAAAAAAAAAAAAAACTGTAGTGCTTCTAAAACGAGGCTCATTGTGATGTTCTGATGGTCACATTCTCATGCTGCAAAGTCCTGAGATGTGTCCAGGGAGCATGGCATAGGCCTTCCCGCTGTGGCAGCAGAATCTGTGCTGGACCTTCCTTCCTGAAGGAGGACAAGACCAGGGCTCACATGACTGGGACTGCTGTCGCTGAGCCGCTGCATTCTGTAAAATGAGGGTAGTGGTGCCTCCCCTGCCTGCCTGCTGGGAGAGAAAAGGAGACAATAAATGGAAAGGTGTCTCATCACCTGCTTCCTGAATAGAAGTGACAAAGATGCTGAAAAACAGTTATAGTCCTTTTTTATGAAAATGCTTCCCCTAATCTTGGAGCTGGGACTGCCCTGCCAGGAACCCTTAGGTAATGACATCCCTGAAAAGGATTACCAGCTAGTCTGTTATCAGTCACAGGCAATTCAACCCAGAAGATTTAAGGATTAGGTTACCCAGCAACCTTTAGTGTAGATTTTGTCTCTCGTCACCCTTTGCATTAACTTCAGGTGTGTTGTGTGTGAATGAGGAAGTGTGTTCTGCTTTATTGGTACATGGCAGACATTTAAGGTCATTAGAAATAAAAATTGTTTTAACAACTTTTGACCTTTGTGAGTTTTGTAAACATTGATATTTCACATTGAAGTTGCAGAAATTAGGACAGCATTGCATTTTCTCTCCCTCTTTTTTTTTTTTTTTTTTTTTTGGTTTTTTTAGATGGAGTCTCACTCTCTCACCCAGGCTGGAGTGCAGTGGCAAGGTCTCGGCTCACCACAACCTCTGCCTCCTGGGTTCAAGTGAGTCTCCTGCCTCAGCCTCCCGAGTAGCTGGGTTTACAGGCGCCTGCCACGACACCCAGCTAATTTTTGTATTTTTAGTAGAGACAGGGTTTTGCCATGTTGGCCAGGCTGGTCTTGAACTCCTGACCTCAGGTGAGCCACCCACCTCGGCCTCCCAAAGTGCTGGGATTATAGGTGTGAGCCACTGTACCCGGCTCCAGGTTGGTCTTGAGCTCCTGGACTCAAGTGATCTTCCTGCCGAAGCCTCCCAGAATGTTAGAATGACCAGTGTGAGCCACTGTGTCCAGCCAGCATCTCATTTACTAAAGAAAGAAGTACTCAGACCAGGTTTGAGACATGTCTCTGAAAATTCTGGGCTGGTGCAGTGGCTCATGCCTGTAATCCCAGCGCTTCAAGAGGCCAAGGCAGGTGGATTGCTTGAGTCTAGGAGTCAAGAGCAGCCTGGCCAACATGGCAAAACCCTGTCTCTACTAAAAATACAAAAATTAGCTGGCTGTTGTGGCAGGCACCTATAATCCCAGCATCTTGGGAGGCTGAGGTGGTAGGATCACCTGAGCCTGGGTGGTTGAGGCTGCAGCAAGCCACGATTGTGCTACTGCACTCCAGCCTGGGCGACAGAGCAAGACACTGTCTCAAAAAAAAAAAAAAAAAAAAAAGGAAGTTTTGTCTTGATCAATAATCTCCTCCTCAGGACAGACCTGCATATGCCAAAATTTAACTTTCTTCCAAGATCATTCTACATTTTACCTGAATGGTTTTGAAAAACTTATTTCTGTGGCAGAGAACTTTGTCATTTATTCTTGACATATTAAACATGACTGATATTTATAAATTTTGTGATGTGTCATGAGTGCTTAGTATCGTTGAATGTGGATGAGAATGAACCTGATTTTTCATGGGTTTATAATTTTATTGTCCTTTTTAGTATTCTACATTGAACGTGTATCACCAGCAGAAATGATCATTTATGAGATGAAGTGTCTGGAGTCATGTTGTGTCTGCATTGCTGTGTCCAAGGCATTATTTGTTTGTTTGTTTGAGACTGAGTCTTGATCTGTCATCCAGGCTGGTGTGCAGTGGCACGATCGTGAGTCACTGCAGCCTCTGCCTCCCAGGTTCAAGTGATTCTTCTGCCTCAGCCTCCTGAGTAACTGGAATTACAGGCACGCCACCACCTATAATTCCTGGCTAATTTTTGTATTTTTAGTAGAGACAGGGTTTTGCCATGTTGGTCAGGCTGGTCTTGAACTCCTGACGTCAGGTGATCTGCCCACCTCAGCCTACCAAATTGCTGGGATTACAGTCCTGAGCCACTGTGCTTGACCTGTGTTCTGAGGCATTCTGTGCCCGTTGGTTATGAAATTATGATTCTGGCAGGTTGGAAGATGAAATGGATTTGCCAGCCCCATCGGCTGTGCCTTGCCCTCCTTGCTGTCTCTAGAGTGTGACTGACGTCCAGGAGAGTTCTCCCTGCCCCATGCCTGTACTTTTTCACCAGGTTTAGTGGAAATGTGTTCAGTGAAACTGCAAAACCAAAATATCCCATCTTACTGTAACACTTGAAGAAGCGGGAGCTGAATGCAGGTGCTAGAGGTCCAGTCTGTGTGCTGCTCATCAGTCTCAGAATGGAGGCCAGCCCAGGTCAGAGGTCTCTCCTCCGACTGAATGCAGGTGCTAGGGTCCAGTCCAGGGGATTCACATCAGTCTCAGAATGGAGGTGAGCCCAGGTCAGAGGCCTCAACCTCTGCCTGGGCTGCAGGTGCCTGGCCGGAGGAGTGACCGTGTCAGCAGAGGAAGTGTGCACCACTGCCCGGCTTTTATTTTTCTCCTTCTATTATTGGTAGGGATGAGTAGCAGAGCAAATGTTTGATTTTTTTTTGGTAGGCAGTCCCATTGGATTTTTCTTTATTAAATAGGCTCGTCTTTTATTGTAAGAGGGTTTCCCCAAGACAAGTAATGAAAGAAATTCTGGGTCCAGAAGCACAGACTGTAATTTTTGTCATCTGTTGCCAAGTTTTTATCCCTCACACAGTGTCTGTCTTTTTCCCTGTGCTCACAGGGCATTTTAATATAGTATTTTGGTGTTAATTTAGCTACTGCAATAGGGCTTGCTATTAAAATCTGAGATTTAAAATTTTTCCCAGTTGCAATAAATTTTGTTAGTTCTCTCTTGATGTGTTCTTTAAAATAGGAAATTTCTTATGAGCCTGGCATGGGGGCATGCGTTGGTGGTCTCAGCTGCTTGGGAGGCAAGGGCTGGAGGGTGGTTTGAGTCCATGCTGTTAAACACAGCAAGGCCCTGTCTCTTAAAAAATAATAAATTTTTTGTTATAAATAGATTTTTTTTTTTTTTGAGACAGAGTTTCACTCTCGTTGCCCAGGCTGGAGTGCAATGACGTGATCTCAACTCACTGCAACTTCTGCCTCCCAGGTTCAAACAATTCTCCTGCCTCAGCCTCCTGAGTCACTGGGATTACAGGCTCCTGCCACCATACCTGGCTAATTTTTTTGTATTTTTAGTAGAGATGGGGTTTTATCATGTTGGCCAGGCTGGTCTTGAACTCCTGACTTGAGGAGATCCACCCGCCTCAGCCTCCCAAAGTGCTGGGATTACAGGCATGAGCCACCGCGTCCAGCTCTTTTTTGTTTTTTTGAGACGGAGTTTTGCTCTTGTTGTCCAGGCTGGAGTACAGTGGCGCAATCTCAGCTCACCTTCCAGGTTCAAGCGATTCTCCTGCCTCAGCCTCCCAAGTAGCTGGGATTACAGGCATGTGCCACCACACCTGGCTAATTTTGTATTTTTAGTAGAGACAGGGTTTCTCCATGTTGATCAGTCTGGTCTCAAACTCCCGACCTCAGATGATCTGCCCTCCTCGGCTTCCCAAAGTGCTGGGATTACAGGCATGAGCCACCGAGCCCGGCATAAATGGACTTTTAAAAATGCACAAAACCAGCCAATGTCTGTATTTTAAATTAACTGAAAAAGAATCTGTATTCACATAAAGGCTTTACCTGGGCTGTATCCATCCTTTTTCTTTTTTTACAACAGGGTCTCACTTTATGTCTTGCCCAGGTCAGAGTGGAGTGGCACAGTCTCAGCTCACTGCATTCTCCCAGGCCCAAGCAGTCCTCCTGTCTCAGCCTCCCAAGTAAATGGAACTTTAGGTGTGTGTCACCACAGTTGACTAATGTTTTAATTTTTGTAGAGATGGGGCCTCCTCATACGTTGCCCAGGTTGGCCTTGAACTCCTGAACTTGATCCTCCTGCCGCGGCCTCCCATGGTGGTGCGTGCCTTCAGTCTCAGTAGCTTAGACTCATCCTAACCCTCGGCTGAGACTGTAGACATGCACCACCTCACTGACTCATCTCAAACTTTTAATAAGTCTCTTCACATAGAAATTTTTTTAAATTTTATTTATTTTTTTCATATTTTCCACAGTATGATAGTAAGAAACTTTTTAAAAATTAAAATAAAATGGTCTGGGCATGGTGGCTCATGCCTGTAATCTCAGCACTTTGGGAGGCCGAGGTGGGCAGATTGTGAGGTCGGGAGATCAAGACCACCCTGGCCAACATTGTGAAACCCCCTATCTACTAAAAATACAAAAATTAGCTGGGCGTGGTGGCGCGTGCCTGTAGTCCCAGCTACTTATGAGGCTGAGGCAGGAGAATTGCTTGAACCTGGGAGGTGGAGGTTGCAGTGAGCCAAGATCGCGCCACTGCACTCCAGCCTGGGCGACGGAGCTAGACTCCATCTCAAAATAAATAAATAAATAAATAAAAATTTTTGGGTAGGCATAGTGGCTCATGCCTGTAATCCCAGCACTTTGGGAGGCCCAGACAAGCAGATCACATGAGGCAAGGAGTTTGAGACTAGCCTGGCCAACATGGGGAAACCCTGCCTCTACTAAAAATACTAAAATTTGGGTGGATGCAGTGGCTCAGGCCTGTAATCCCAACACTTTGGGAGGCTGAGGCTGGTGGATCTCTTGAGTTCAGGAATTTTAGACCAGCCTGGGCAATAGGAGGAAACTCCATCTCTACAGAAAATACAAAAATTAGCTGGGCGTGGTGGTACATGCTTTCGGTCCCAGCTACTCCAGAGGCTGAGGTGGGAGGATCCCTTGAGCCTGGGAGGCAGAGGTTGCAGTGGGGGTGAAAAAGAGAATACCCCACGTCCAAATAGTGACGTGAGACAAACTGGGGTTTGTTGAACAGGCATTCTGGAACAAGGTTACCTAATACCCATTGGCCATAATCCCCAGGACAGCCTTGCAAGAATCTTTTTTTTTTTCTCCTTTCTTTTCCCAGATCACAGGAGATCAGGGTAGGTCTTAAACAGTTTTTTAGATTCTCGCATATAAAGGTATGATATTAACAAATAAGCACAAATAATGCCATCATACGTGTTAAGATGACAACACAATTTACAAAATTACCTTTTTTCCCCCAAAAATTACTGCTTACCATGCGGTTTCTGTTGGGGCTGTTTCTCTTGCATCATCCTGCGGGTTGGGTCACCCTAACCGATTGTCACCAACAGACGGATGCACAGCATCCTTCTCTCCGGTGTGAGCACTGCTTAATTCATGTTATGAAAATGCTTTAAGACAAGGGCACTGTAACTCACGTAGAATCTGAAGTGGCCTTGAATAGGCAACTGGTCCAGCTGCCTCTTAGTATGTCTTATTTCCAGGTGGGTGGATTGAGATGCATAGAGGTGTTCATGGCATAGGCATCCTTGTGAACCTGCTCTCGTTTAGGATAAATAGGCAGAATTTTACTAATGCTGTTCCTGCTGTGGGCTAGTGGTCTTTAACCTGGACTCATTCCAGAACAGCTGTCCAACTGATTGACAGCTACCTCCCCCTAAAGCCTTAAACTAACTTCTATGTTTTTAAAAGACAAAGGACAATAAGGCAACTTAATAAACTGTGTGGGGATTTTTTTTTTGTATGTGTGTGATGAGGTCTCTCTTTGTCACCTAGGCTGGAGTGCAGTGGCACAATCTCAGCTCACTGCAATCTCCACTTTTTGGGTTCAAGCGATTCTCCTTCCTCAGCCTCTCAAGTAGCTGGAACTCCAGGCATGCACCACTACACCCAGCTAATTTTTGTATTTTTAGTAGAGATGGGGTTTCACCATGTTGGCCATGCTGATCTTGAACTCCTGACCTCAAGCGATCCACCCGACTCGGCCTCTCAAAGTATTGGGATTACATGCGTGAGCCACTGTGCCCAGCTGGATTTTTTTGTTTTTAGAGACAGGGTCTCACTCTCCTGCCCAGGCTGGGGTACAGTGGTGCAGTTACCACTCCCTGCAGCCTTGAACTCAAGTGATCCTCCCATCTCACCTTCCTGAGTAGTTGGGATTTCAGGTGCATGCCACCATGCCTGGCTAATTTTTTTCATGTTTTTTGAGACATGGTCTCACTTTGAACTGTTGGCTTCAAGTGATTCTCCTGCCTCAGCCTCCGAAGTAGTTGCAGTTACAGGTGTGAGCTACCACAAGTGGTGGATTTTTCTTTCTTTCTTTTTTTTTTTTTGATGGAGTCTGGCTCTTGTTGCCCACGCTAGAATGTAATGGTGCAATCTCAACTCATTGCAGTCTTCACCTCCTGGGTTCAAGCAATTCTCCTTTCACAGCCTCTCTAGTAGCTGGGACTACAGGCGTGTTCCACTGAGCCCAGCTAATTTTTGTATTTTTAGTAGAGGTAAGGTTTTACCATGTTGTCCAGGCTGGTCTTGAACTGCTGACCTCAGGTGATCTGCCTTGGCCTCCCAAAGTACTGGGATTACAGGCATGAGCCACTGTGCCTGGCCCGGGATTTTCTTTAATTAAGGAAAGTATTTTTGGCTGGGCGCAGTGGCTCACGCCTATAATCCCAGCACTTTAGGAGGCTGAGGCAGGCGGATCATAAGGTCAAGAGATTGAGAGCATCCTGGCCAACATGATGAAACCCCTTCTTTACTAAAAATACAAAAATTAGCTGGGTGTGGTAGCATGTACCTGTAGTTCCATCTACTCGGGAGGCTGAGGCAGGAGAATCACTTGAACCCAGGAGGCAGAGGATGCAGTGAGCTGAGATTGCACCACTGCACTCCAGCCTGGGCGACAGAGCGAGACTCTATCTTAAAAAAAAAAAAAAGGAAAAAAAGAAAATGAAAATAAAATTAAAAAAAGAAAAAACTTTGTTATGCAACAATAATTAATATGTCTTGAAGCTGAGAATAAAGCCAACAAAACATGTATTTAGCTTTGTAAACTTTGTCTATATATGTACTTATTTTACTTTTATTTAAAAATGTGGGACCGGGCACGGTGGCTCAAACTTGTAATCCCAGCACTTTGGGAGGCTGAAACGGGTGGATCACTTGAGGTCAGGAGGTCAAGACCCGCCTGGCCAGTATGACAAAACCCTGTCCATCTCTACTAAAAATCCAAAAATTAGCCAGGTGTGGTGGCGTGCACCTGTAATCCCAGCTACTCAGGAGGCTGAGGCAGGACAATTGCTTGAACCCGGAAGGTGGAGGTTACAGTGAGCCAAGATTGCTCCACTGCACTCCAGCCTAGGTGATAGAGAGACTCCATCTTAATAAATAAATTAATAAAAATATGACAAGGGTCTGAATGCAATGGGTCACACCTGTAATCCCAGCACATTGGGGAGTGAGGTGGGAGGATCACTTGAGCCTAGGAGTTTGCCCAGCCTGGGCAACTTAGGAAGACCCTGCCTCTACAGAAAAATAAAAAATTATCCAGGTGTGGTGGTTGCACACCTGTAATCCCAACTTCTTAGGTGGCTGAGGTGGGAGGATCGCATAAGTCCGGGAGATCAAGGCTGTAGTGAGCTGTGATTGAGTCACTGCACTCCAGCCTGGGTGATACAGTGAGACTCTGTCTCTAAAATAAAATAAGTGACAGTGGTCAACATAGCACCTTATTCAGGAAAGTCTTGATGTACAAGAAAATAAGTATTTGTGATCAGGACAGAGAAGAATTATTACCTTTTGTGAAATGGATACTGAGAATCAGTCATGATGTACAGTGCGTGGGAAGCTGACTTGGATTTGAATTCCAGCCCGGTCGATCCCTAGCACAGTGACCGCAGGTAGGTCGCTCAACCTTCCTGAGTCTCAGTCTTAGCTGAAAAGTGCAGATCATCATCATAATAGCTCATATTTACTGTGTGCCTGGCATAGGTCTGACTGCTGTACACAAGCTAGCTCCTAGACATACCTTGCTTGACTGTTTAATCCCTGTTTGACAGAGAGGAGATTGAGATGGGGTTACTTGCCTGGTCACTGAGTCCCTGTAAATGGCAGCCCAGAGAGGTGACCCCAGAGCTACCCTCCCACCTGCTTGACAAGCCTGTCTCACAGGCCTCTTAGGAAGGGCTCTGTTCAGCAGATGGAGGCACATGGTGAGCGTTTGCTAAGCTGCAGCTGCTGTGCAGATGAAACAGATGTTATCGCAAGTTTTGTCAGATCATACTATCTCAATTTTGAGGTGCATTGCCTGTGTTTTAACACTGAACTTCCTCTGAAATTTAGCATGTTTTGCAGTTGGCTTGTCATGGTTAATTTTTACACCTTATATTTGGTTTCATACTAGACTCACTGGAATCATTTGCCTTACGTCATAGTTACAGAGGCACTCTGAAACCCTGTGTTCGCTTCACCAGGGACAGCCCACACACGGGAGGTACTAGCCAGCCATCCCCCTGGGTGAATTTCTCTAAGAGCAGCCCTAGGCTGGGGGTGAGTGTGGGAAAATTGGGGCCATTTCCATCAGTTACGTTTCAGAACGGGTTCCCACTGGAAGTGCTGGAAAAACCTAGATGCCATCTGTAGCATTTTATGCACTATGGTTTAGCCAGTGTGTGTGTCTTAAGCTTCAGCTCTGCAGTCTGCTCAGTGGAAGCCTCCAGTCCACTGTACAGTGGGGGGAGCCACAGCCAGGGTGGGTGTGCCATTTGATTAGTCACAGAATGAACAGGGCAGAGGTCACTAAGTAAATGTGATATTGCCAGTAGGATTGTGGTCCTACTTTTTTTTTTTTTTTGAGACCGAGTCACGCTCTCACTTAGGCTGGAGTGCAGTGCCGCGATCTTGGCTCACTGCAACCTCTGCCTCGCGGGTTCAAGCAATTCTCGTGCCTCAGACTCCTGAGTAGCTGGGATTACAGGTGCCTGCCATCATGCCCAGTTAATTTTTATATTTTTAGTAGAGACGGAGTTTCACCATGTTGGTCAGGCTGGTCTTGAACTCCTGACCTCCTGATCTACCTGCCTCAGCCTCCCAAAGTGCTGGGATTACAGGCGTGAGCCACCTCACCTGGCCAGTCACAAGTATTTTTATGAATTTCTGTGTTCTTTGAAGTTGAGTATTTTAATGTTGTGATTATTATGTCGAGATAAAGTCCTAGACTGGCACAGTGCAGGCACGTGCCTGTGGTCCCAGCTACTTGAAGTGGGAGGATAGCTTGAGCCCAGGATTTCGAGGCTGTAGGGAGCAGTAATCCTACCATTGCACTGCAGCCTGGGCAACAGAGTGAGACCCCATCTCAAAAAGAAAAGAGACCAGACACAGTGGTTCATGCCTGTAATCCCAGCACTTTTGGAGGCTGAGACAGGCAGATCACTTGAGGTCTGGAATTTGAGACCAGCCTGGCCAACATGGTGAAACCTCATCTCTACTAAAAATAGAAAAATTAGCAGGGAGTGGTGACGCATGCTTGTAGTCCCAGCTACTTGGGAGGCTGAGATAGGAGAATCGCTCGAGCTCAGGAGGTAGAGGCTGTAGTGAGCCGAGATCACGCCACTACACTCCAGCCTAGGCGACAGAAGGAAACCTCCTCAAAAAAAAAGGCAGGGGGCCAGGTGCAGTGGCTCACGCCTGTAATCCCAGCACTTTGGGAGGCCAAGGCAGGCAGATCATGAGGTCTGGAGATCAAGACCATCCTGGCTAACACAGTGAAACTCCGTCTCTACTAAAAATACAAAAAAAATTAGCTGTGTGTGGTGGTGGGCACCTGTAATTCTAGCTACTCGAGAGGCTGAGGTAGGAGAATCGCTTGAACTTGGGAGGCGAAGGTTGCAGTGAGCCGAGATTGTGCCACTGCACTCCAGCCTGGACGACAGAACAAGACTCTGTCTCAAAGAAAAAAAAAGAAAAAAGAAAATTCTTCCTTGAGAGTAGATTTCTATTGATTGCTGGTTTTATGCCCTTTCGTCCCAGATGCGACATGTCTCCAGATTCATCTGGCCGGTGATCCTCAGGAGAGCCTGTGGGGGCAGCAGAGGCCTGCCGGGGCCAGGGCGTGCCCCAGACTTTAGAATCCTGTGGATTTAGGTATTGTGAGGGTAGAACGCCAGCACCCAGAATGCCCTCATGCTCACTACCTTTATGAAGAATACTTTGTCTTTCACATTTGGGAATGTGAAAGATTTTCTGGAATATTTTTGGTCATAGTAACGATTCTGCTGTAGCACCTTTATTCTCTAGCATTGTCCATAGATGAATGGTTTAAAAGCAGCGCTGCAATGATGGAAGTGTCACTTGTCTTCAGACTCCTTCTGTTCTAGGGGCGCTTGCTTATTCTGGGCCCCCTTTATATGGAGAGGTTCAAACCTCGATTGAATAGTGGCTGCCCAGGTATCGTGTCCTGTGACCTCATTGGTGTCCCCTGGACCTTTTGCACCATCAAAAGTGATGTGTACTTAGGACTGGGAGGGTGAGGCCCCAGGGTGCTTGGGCGCCCGGTGCCCAGGAGGGCAAGAGTAGGAGTGTCGTATTGATAATTGGGTTTTGAGAATGTTTCTTTCTTTCTTTCTTTTTTTTTTTTTTGAGACACAGCCTCACTGTATTGCCCAGGCTGGAGTGCAGTGGGGTGATCTCAGCTCACTGCAACCTCCACCTCCTGGGTTCAAGCAATACTCATGCCTCAGCCTCCCGAGTAGCTGGAATTATAGCCATGCACCACCACACCCAGCTAATTTTTGGATTTTTAGTAGAGACGGGGTTTGATTATGTTGGCTAGGATGGTCTTGATCTCCTGACTTCGTGATCCGACCGCCTCAGCCTCTCAAAGTGCTGGGATTATAGGCATGAACTACTATGTCTGGCCTTTTTTTTTTTTTTTGGAAATGGAGTATTACTCTATCACCCAGGCTGAAGTTCAGTGGCACGATCTTTGGCTCAGTAAAACCTCTGCCTCCCAGGTTCAAGCAATTCTCCTGTGTCAGCCTGGAAAGTAGCTGCAACTGCAGGCGTGTGCCAACACACCTGGATAACTTTTTGTATTTTTAGTAGAGACGGTGTTTCACCGTGTCAGCCAGGATGGTCTTGTCCTCCTGAACTGGTGATCCACTTGCCTTGGCCTCCCAAAGTGCTGGGATTACAGGTGTGAGCCACTGCGCCTGGCTAGCAGTCAGTTTTTACATGGTTCATCACAGATTTTAAATTAAGTTTCCCCAGCATGTTAAAAAAATGCCAATTTTATTTCATTTTTTATATTTTTAGCAGAGTTTTTCTTCAATAGAATGAACCAAGGGCACTTAAAGCAAAGAGGTAGTTCCCTGCCCTGTCACCGTCTCTCCCTGCCCTGTCTCCATCTCCTCGTCTCTATCTCCGGTCTGCACTATCTCTCCCTATTCCGTCTCTGTCTCCCCGTCTGCACTGTCTCTCTCTGCCCCGTCTCCATCACCCCATCTGCACCGTCTCTCCCTGCCCCGTCTCTGTCTCCCTGTCTCCATCTCCCCGTCTGCACCATCTCTCCCTGCCCCGTCTCTGTCTCCCCGTCTCCATCTCCCCGTCTGCACTGTCTCTCCCTGCCCTGTCTCCATCTCCCCGTCTGCACTGTCTCTCCCTGCTCTGTCTCCATCTCCCCATCTGCACCGTCTCTCCCTGCCCCGTTTCCATCTCCCCGTCTGCACTGTCTCTCTCTGCTCTGTCTCCATCTCCCCGTCTGCACTCTCTCCCTGCTCTGTCTCCATCTCCCCGTCTGCACTGTCTCTCCCTGCTCTGTCTCCATCTCCCCATGTGCACTGTCTCTCCTTACTCCGTCTCCATCTCACTGTCTGCACTGTCTCGCCTGCCGCGTCTCCCATCTCCTTGTCTGCTCTGCCTGTCCTGCCCCGTCTCTCAATCTGCACCGTCTCTCCCAGAGGTGTTTACTGGGGCTCCTTTGCAGCTGCCCCTGCGGTGTCATTCCCAGGTGCTGACACACATACCCACTCCTGTGTCTTCCCCATCCCATGTGATTGTTGCTTTTGGTAGTTTCTACGTGTTTCCTTCGTATTCTTAGGTGACTTGACCTTGTCACGCTCCACAGCAATACACAGCACCTGTTGTCTCCTCGGTGTTTCTTCCTCCCCTTTCCTTCCCCTTCTCCTTAGACATAGTCTGTTTTTTCTAGAGTTGTTCCCCTTGCCCCAAGGTTCCTAACAGCCTTCTTGTTTTTTTTTTTTTTGTGTGAGATGGAGCTCTCTGTCACCCAGGCGGGAGTGCAGTGTCAAGATCTCGGCTCACTGCAACATCCATCTCCTGGGTTCAAACAATTTTCCTGCCTCAGCTTCTTGAGCAGCTGGGACTACAGGCGCGTGCCACCATGCCCGGCTAATTTTTGTATTTGTATTTATTTTTGAGACAGAGTCTCTCTTGCCCAGCCCGGCTGGAGTGCATGGCAATCTCAGGTCACTGCAACTTCTGTCTCCTGGGTTCAAGCCATTCTCCTGTCTCAGCCTCCTGAAGTCAGGTGATCTGCCCGCCTCGGCCTCCCAAAGTGGTGGGATTGCAGGCGTGAGCCACCATGCCGGCCCTAACAGTCTTCTTCTTAGCATCTGTATTTTCAGACTGTCCATTGCAGGATGTGTTATCTTTGTGGCCTGGAATGTCTTTCTCAGCACTCTTTATCCCCCCACCCCAACCAGGCAGTGTCTCTCGAGGCCACCTGTCTAGCCACCATCTTGGGATGACCACAGGAGGCTGGGGAGAAGAGCGAGGCAGTAATGAGAAGCCTGACACTCACCATTGACACCTGCTTCTGGTCTGTTGCTGAAAGCATCACTGAGACTTCAGTCCTTACAGCTTGGAACTTAGGGAACCGCGTAGGTGCTGTGGCTCACAGGGGTTACCTTGTCATTGCTGTTAAAACCCTTCTGGGCTTCATAATTGAATGCCTGTGTTAAAATGCCATTTTAAGTACTATTATCTATGATGTGGTTAGAAGTGCCAAATAATTTTTACCTTTTTTTTTTTTTTTGAGATGGAGTCTCACTGTGTTGCCCAGTCTGGAGTGCAGTGGTGCAATCTTGGCTCACTGCAGCTTCCACCTCCCCAGTTCAAGAGATTCTCCTGCCTCAGCCTCCCGAGTAGCTGGGATTACAGGCGTGCATCACTACATTTGGCTAATTTATGTATGTTTAGTAGAGAGGGGTTTCACCATGTTGCTCAGGCTGGTCTCGATCTCCTGACCTTAAGTGATCCGCCAGCTCGGCCTTGCCAGATGCTGGGATTACAGGCATGATCCACTGCACCCTGCCAGAATTGTAGCTTTTGTAAAAATTTTGGAAATGGCCTCAGATAATTTCAGAGGTTTTCGAATAAAGGATGCTGAAAATGGAGAGCCCATGATAGACCTCCCGCGTGGAGGTTTGCAGTCAGCCAGAGGCACCTGTGGGTCCCAGGGAAAGGTGGGCTGCTCTGTGGGTGCTCCTGGGACCTGGGGGGCTGGACAGGACTCAGACAGATGGGAGCTGGTCTGTACCTCCTGCCACGCCCAGACCAACAAGTGTTAGAAGATAGTATAGGACCTTAGGATCAGGAAAGATTTCTTGAACAAAAAACTGGGAAAACAGATGGATAGGTTCAGAAAGCTGCGATATGTTCAGCGGCCTCGAAGGTGGCTTGGAGCAGAGCTTGCCAGCTGAGCTTGCTCGTTCTTGGTCACCCAGAAGTTCCACTAAGTATAATCCTTCCACCAGAAGGATTCTTCCTACATTGTTTGTGCTGAAAGACCAGATTTAAGTTTTTAAAATTTCCAGTGTCACAGACTGATGATATTTTTGTAAACTACAACAAAAGTGACTGACTAGAAAAGAAAATGGCAGAACATAAACCACAAACCTATGTTATCATTATTAATATTTTGAGGCAGAGTCTCGCTTTGTCACCCACGCTGGAGGGCAGTGTGTGATCTCAGCACATTGCAGCCTCGACCTTCTGGGCTCAAGTGATCCTCTGCCTCAGCCTCCCAACTCCCAAGTAGCTGGGACCATAGGCACTCACTGCCTGGCCTGGCTAATGTATTTTTTTTTTTTTTTTTTTTTTTTGAGACACATTCTTGCTTTGTCGCCCAGGCTGGAGTGCAGTGGCGCGATCTTGGCTCACTGCACACTCTGCGCTCTGTCTCCCAGCTTCAAATGACTTTCCTGTCTCAGCCTTCCGAGTACCTGGGATTACAGGCACGCACCACTATGCCTGGCTAATTATGCATGGCTGATTTTCGTATTTTTAGTAGAGACAGGGATTTGCCATATTGGCCAGGTGGCTGGTCTTGAACTCCTGGCTTCAAGTGATCTGCCTTCTTGTGCCTCCCAGAGTGCTAGGATTACAGGCATGAGCCATCGTGCCCGGCTCTATTATTATTTTTTTTATTTAGTTAACTTTTTTTTTTTTTTGAGACGGAGTCTTGCTTTGTTGCCCAGGCTGGAGTGCAGTGGCGCAATCTTGGCTCCCTGCAACCTCCACCTCCCAGGTTTAAGCGATTCTCCTGCCTTAGCCTCCCAAGTAGTTGGGACTGTAGGTGTGATACAAAAAATGCAAAGTTTTTGTATTTTTTGCAGAGGTAGGGTTTCACCATGTTAGCTAGGCTGGTCTTGAACTCCTGACCTCAAGCCATCCACTCACCTTAGCCTCCCAAAGTGCTCGGACAACTTTTTTTTTTTTTTGAGATGGAGTCTTCTCTCTGTCGCCAAGCTGGAGTGCAGTGGCATAATGTCAGCTCACTGCAATCTCTGCCTCCAGGGTTCAACTGATTCTCCTGCCTCAGCCTCTTGAGTAGCTGAGATTACAGGCACACGCCGCCACACCTGCTGATTTTTCAAGCAGTTTTGATAGGAGTGCGAGTAGTAGTGCTCCGTGGTTTAATTTGCATTTCCTGGGGAGTGGGGGTGCTGTATGTCTTCTCACGCCTCAGTTGCTTGTTTGCCTTTGATGGTCGCCCACTCCTGCCAGTGTCTGTGCTCACTGTGGCTGTCTTATCCCCACGCTGTCTGCCCCTTGTCACCCACTGCACCTACTGCTCAGGAATGTTCAGAGAAACTTGGTGAAACAGAAGCTGAGGACAGCCAGATGTCCTTCGGTGGAAGAGAGGATCGATCAGCTGTGGTCAATTCACAGAGCAGAATGTGTCCATGCTGGGGATGAATGAATTGAAGCTGTACCCAGCAGTGTAGATGAATCTTAAAAACACAGGGGTTTCAGAAGCAGATCATGCTGGGCACGATGCTGCCTGCCTGTAGTCCCAGCTACTCAGAACCTGAAGGTGGGAGGAGCACTTCAGCCCAGGAGTTGGAGGCCAGCCTGGGCAACATAGCAAGACCCCATCTCAAAGGAAAAACAGATCACAGAAAAGCAAGTACAGTGCTAGACTGTTTTTTTAAGCTCAAGAAATTAAAACTAAATAGTGTTTAGGGATAAACATGAGGTATTTTTTTTTTAGCAGTTTCAAAGATGTTTCTTCTGTGTTTTACTGGCAGTAAACATGAGGTAATTTTTTAGAAGCAAGAGAATAACATTAAATTTAAGGTAGTATATTTGGGGAAAATGGAACTTCCAGATAATTGGTAATTTTCCAGTTTTTAAATTAGAGATGGGATCGTGGTGTGTATTTTATTACTATGCATTATAACTTAAATGTTGCACGTATTTCTGTATTTCACATAATACATGGTAAAATATTTAAAACAGAACAAAAATAGGCTTCCTTTTAAGATGTTTTCAAATCTGTTCTTGCAAAGTTCGCCACAGTTTTTTCCCCAGCAGTTGGTTGAGTTCAACAGCAGCTCTTTTTATAAAACATTTGCTGCACACTGAGATTGTGCCTGGAAGTATAGAAATAGAACACACTTATTTTTTTTAACCTCTAGAGATCTTTAAGTCTTCTGAGGAGTATGGACCTGCTATGCTGCAAGCTGCTTCAGGCAGGGATTTTTGCCTGTTTGGTTTATTTTGTTACCACTGAGTCCCAGCTCTGAGGACAGAGCGTGGCATGTGATAGATGATGATGCTTCTTATTTTTTTATTTTTATTTTTTTGAGATGGAGTCTCACTCCGTCACCAGGCGCCAGCAGGCTGGAGTGCAGTGGCACGACCTCGGCTCACTGCAACCTCCACCTCCCAGGTTCAAGCACTTCTCCTGCCTCAGCCTCTTGAGTAGCTGGGATTACAGGCGCGTGCCACCACGCCCAGCTATATTTTTTTGTATTTTTAGTAGAGATGGGGTTTCACCATGTTGGCCAGGATGATTTCGATCTCTTGACCTTGTGATCTGCCCGCCTCAGCCTCTCAGAGTGTTGGGATTACAGGCGTGAGCCACCGCGCCTGGCCGACAGATGCTTCTTAACTGTCTAATGAACAAATGAATGCCATGCTGTGGCAGCCCCGACATGTGCCTAGGCCCAGGACAGTGTCAGAAGAGGACACACTCTTTTGTGTGGCAGGAGAGGTTTCCCAAGGGCAGGTTCAGGGTTCTGGGGTTTGAGTGAGAGCTCTCCAGATGGTAGAGAGCAGGGCAGTGTGTTGAAGAGATGGCAGGGTGCGTCAGTGGCTGATGTGGGACTCGGCACTCTTTCTCTGCCCAGACTGTGAAGTGTGTTGGGTGTGGTGGGGGAAGGGGCTGGTGTCAGCAGGACTTGCATCCACCAGTGTCTCGTGGGGCTGGCCACCATGCTGGGGCCTCAGGCTACAGCCAGGGCAGTGAAGGAGCCGAGGTCATGAAGTGGCTGCCCTGGCCTAGGGAGGGGGGCGACACAGGTCCCAGCCACCTCCTTGTGTGAGTGCGGTCTTGTCTGCCCAGGCACATGTGCAGGCCCTGGGGCTACTTCCAGCAGCACGGACTGGGATACACTAGGTTTGTAAAATGTGCTGCTTGTTTGCTTTTTATTTTTACTTATTTATTTGTGAGATGAAGTCTCACTTTGTTACCCAGGCTGGAGTGCAGTGGTGCGATCTTGGCTCACTGCAACCTCCGCCTCCCAGGTTCAAGTGATTCTCCTGCCTCAGCCTCCTGAGTAGCTGGGATTACAGGCATGCAACACCACGCCTGGCTAATTTTTGTATTTTTAGTGGAGTCAGGGTTTCACCATGATGGCCAAGCTGGTCTTGAACTCCTCGCCTCAAGAAGCCATACACCCGTCTCGGCCTCCCAAAGCCTTGTTTGCTTTTTAGATAATGGTGTCACTAAAGGAGTGCTGACTAAATGTTGGAACTTAGCCCTTCAGAAATGAAGACTGAGTAACACTGATGGCAGCTTGTCACTCGCAGCAGGTGCTATTCCTGTAGATGCGGCTGCACACCAGGCCTCTCCTTTAACTGTGTTACAACTTTTCTGTTGACATGGGGGTCCCCGTGACTTTTTTTTTTTTTTTTTTTTTTTTGAGACAGGGTCTTGCTCTGTTGCCTAGGCTGAGGTCCAGTGGTGTGGTCTCTGCTCACTGCTACCTCCTCCTCCCAGGTTCAAGCCATTTTCCTGCCTCAGCCTCCTGAGTAGCTGGGATTATAGACGCGCGCCACCACACCCACCTGCTTTTTGTATTTTTAGTAGAGACGGGGTTTCACCATGTTGGCCAGGTTGGTCTCAAACTCCTGACCTCAGGTGATCCTCCTGCTTTAGCCTCCTAAAGTGCCAGGATTACAGGCATCAGCCACTACTCCCAGCCCCCTTGGAATTTAATTAAACCAAATTTAGGAAGAATGAAGTTATGAGGTGCTACTTCAAACAGCAGGTGATAAACTCCTAGACTCACTGCCTCAAGAAAATAGAAACCCCGGGCATGGTGGCTCACACCTGTAATCCTAGCACTTTGAGAGGCCAAGGCGGGCAGATAACCTGAGGTTAGGAGTTCAAGACTATTCTGGCCAACATGGTGAAAACCTGTCTGCAGGTGTGGTGGTATGCGCCTGTAATCCCAGTTACTAAGGAGGCTGAGGCAGGAGAATCACTTGAACCCTGTGGCAGAGCCAAGATTGCACCATTGCACTCCATCCAGCCTGGAAAACAGTGAGACTCAGTCTCTAATAAAAAAAAGAGAAAGAAAATGGAAAGACATCAGAAAGGATTGGCTCCTGTGATGCCAGCACTTTGGTGACTGTGACCCAGGGCAGTAGGATCATTTGAGCCAAATTCATGACCAGCCTGAACTGATCATGAACTTGGCCAAGCAACGCAGTGAGACCCCGTCTCTGCAGAAGATTTCTAAAAACTTAGCTGGAATGATGGCTCACACCTGTAGTCCCACCTACTTAGGAGGAAAAGGTAGGGGGATCACTTGAGTCTGAGAGGTTGAGGCTGCCATGAGCCATTATCACACCACTGCATTACAGCCTGGGTGACAGAGCAAGACCCTGTCTCAGGAAAAAAAAAAAAAAAGGCAAAAAGTGGTCTTTTACCTAGATATTTACCATTTCCAGTGGTCTTCATTGTTTTCTAAAAATCTAGATTTTAGCCAGGCGCAGTGGCTCATGCCTGTAATCCCAGCACTTTGGGAGGCTGAGGCGGTGGATCACCTGAGGTCAGGAGTTCATGATCAGCCTGACCAACATGGTGAAATCCCGTCTCTACTAAAAATACAAAAATTAAGGCTGAGTGCGGTGGCTCACGCCTGTAATCCCAGCACTTTGGAAGGCCGAGGTGGGTAGATCACAAGGTCAGTAGTTTGAGACCAGCCTGAACAACATGGTGAGACCCTTTCTCTACTAAAAATACAAAAATTAGCCGGGGACGTGTTGGCACATGCCTGTAGTCCCAACTACTCAGGAGGCTGAGGCAGGAGAATCACTTGAATCCAAGAGGCGGAAGTTGCAGTGAGCCGAGATCACACCACTGCACTCCAGCCTGGGTGACAGTGAGAGTCCGTCTCAAAAAAAACAAAAAACACCCAGCGGGGCACAGTGGCTCATGCCTGTAATCCCAGCACTTTGGGAGGCCGAGGCAGGTGGATCACCTGAGGTCAGGAGTTCAAGACCAGCCTGACCTACATGGTGAAGCCCCATCTCTACTAAAAATACAAAAATTAGCCGGGTGTGTTGATACATGCCTGTAATTCCAGCTACTTAGGAGGCTGAGGCAGGAGAATCACTTGAACCTGTGAGGCAGAGATTGCAGTGAGCAGAGATTGTGCTACTGTACTCCAGCCTGGGCAGCAAGAGTGAAACTCTATCTCAGAAAAAAAAAAACTTGGTTTTACTCTGGTATCATTTCCTTTCAGCCCAAATAACTTTTGACGTTTTTCGTATTTTAGGTCTTTGTGATAGGTTCGTCTAGCTTCTTTTTATCTGAAAATGTCTTTGTTTCACCTTCGTTTCTACAGAGTGTTTTTCCCGGGAATAGAATTGTTTTTTTGTTTTGTCTTATTAAATAAATTATATTGTGTATATTTGTCTGGGTACAGTGGGTCACACCTATAATCCCAGCACTTTGAGAGGCCAAGGCAGGTGGATCACTTGAACCCAGGAATTTTGAGACCAGTCTAGCCACCTGTGGTGAAACCCTGTCTCTACTAAAAATACAAAACTAGCCAGACGTTGTGGCACATGCCCATAATCCTAGCTACTCAGGAGGCTAAGGCATGAGAATCACTTGAGGCTGGAAGGTAGAGGTTGCGGTGAGCTGCAGTTGTGCCACTGCACTCCACCCTGGGCAAGAGAGTGAGACTCTGTCTCAAAAAAAAAAAAAAAAAAAACTGAGTCACATTTTGGTGAGGAGCAGTGGCTCACCCCTATAATCCCAGCACTTTGGGAGGCTGAGGCAGGAGCATCACTTGAGATCAGGAGTTTGAGACCAGCCTGGGCAACAAAGCCAGACTCTGTCTCTATAGAATATTTAAAAATTAGCTGGGCATAATGGCACATGCCTGTAGTCTTAGCTACTCAGGATGCTGAGGAGGGTGGATTTCTTGAGTCCAGGAGTTCAAGGCTGTAGTGAGCCAGGATCACACCACGCACTCCAGCCTGACGACGGAGAAAAACCTTGTATCTAAAAAAAAAATTAGGCTGGGTGGAGTGGCTCACACCTGTAATCCTAGCACTTTGGGATGCTGTGGTAGGCAGATTGCTTGAATCTAGGAGTTTCAGACCAGCAAGATCCTGCCTCTGTAAAAAATTTTAAAAAATAGCTCAGTGTGGTGGTGCACACCTGTAGTCCCAGCTGCTCAGGAGGCTGAGGTGGGAGGATCACCAGAGCCCAGGAGGTCAAGGTTGCAGTGAGGTGAAATCTGGCCACTACACTCCAGCCTAGGCAACAAAGCCGGAGGGGAAAAAAGAATGAGTTACATTTTTTCAGCTTTGTATGTTGAGTAATTTTGGATTCTATCCTGAAATGGTGAGAATGAAAAGAGTATCTGCCAAGCGTGTCCCTTCCTGTGCTCTCACTGCCTCCAAGTCATTCTGCACTCTTCAGCCAGAACCATCTGGCCAGTTTTAAAAATTGAGTTTATGCCTTAGCAATTGAGTTTTGTGAGAGTTCTGTACGTATTCCACTTGTAAATTTTTTTTATATGTACATAATGTGAATATTTTCTCCCATTCTGTGGTCTGCCTTCAGTGTGAATCTATCTAAACTCTGTTCTGCTGTGGGTGTATGTGTCTGTGTTTTCCTCAGAACCAAATGGTCTTGATTACTGTAGATTTATAGTATGTGTCCTAAAACCAATAGGGTAAGTTCTCTAACTTTTGTTCTTTTTATTAATGTTGTGGCTAATCTGTCTGTTGAATTTCCTTATTACATTTTTAAAAATCAGTTTATCAATTTCTGTGGGGAAAAAAAAAACCTTGGGATTAGAGTTAGGATTGTGTCAAATCTACACATTAGTTTGGGGAGAACTGACATCTTAATATTGAGGCTTCTAATCCATGAACATGGAAAATGTTTTTTATCTTTTTTTTCAGACGGGGTTTCACCATGTTGGTCAGGCTGGTCATGAACTCCCAACCTCAGGTGATCAGCCCGCCTTGGCCTCCAAAGTGCTTGGATTATAGGCGTGAGCCACCATGCCCGGCCAGGAAATCTTTTTTATTTTTAATTTTTAGTATCTTGGCAATGTGTGGTTTTCAATGTATAGATTTCATATGTCTTATTATTGCTTTTTTTTTTTTGAAACGAGCTCACTCTGTCACCCAGGCTGGAGTGCAATGGCACAATCATGGCTCACTGCAGCCTCAAGCGCTAGGGCTCAAGCCATCCTCCCATCTCAACCTCCTGAGTCACTGGAACCACAGACATGCGCCACCATACCTATTTAATTAAGAAAAGCCGAGCGTGATGGCTCACGCCTATAATCCCAGCACTTTGGGACGCCAAGGCAGGTGGATCACCTGAGATCAGGAGTTTGAGACCAGCCTGACCAACATGGAGAAAGCCAGTCTCTACTAAAAAGACAAAATTAGCTGGCCATGGTGGCACATGCCTGTAGTCCCAGCTACTCAGGAAGCTGAGGCAGGAGAATCGCTTGAACCCAGGAGTTGGGGGTTGCAGTAAGCTGAGATCACCCCATTGCACTCTGGCCTGGGCAACAAGAGTGAAAGTCTGTCTCAAAAACAAACAAACAAAAAAAAAAAACAATCGATCGGACATGGTGGCTCACACCTGTAATCCCAGCACTTTGGGAGGCTAAGGCAGGCAGATCACTTGGAAGTCAGGAGTTCAAGACCAGCCTGGCCAACATGGTGAAACCCCATCTCTACTAAAAATATAAAACTTAGCTGGGTGCGGTTGCACATGCCCAGCTTCTTGGGAGGCTGAGGCAGGAGAATCACTTGAACCCGGGAGGCAGAGGTTGCAGTGAGCCAAGATGGTGCCACTGCACTCCAGCCGGGGGGACAGAGTGAGACTCCATCTCAAAAAATAATAATATTTGGGTGGGGTGAGGTGGAGGTCTTAGTTGTTGCCAGGCTGGTCTTGAAGTCCTGATCTCAGGAGATCCTCCCACGTCAGCCTTCCAAAGTGCTAGGATTACAGGTGAGAAAAACTGCATCCAGCTTTTCGAGGGGGCAGTACAGGCATCACCCACCCAGCTAAGTTTTTGTAGAGACATGGTTTCAGCATGTTGCCTAGGCTGATCTTAAACTCTTGGATCCTTCTACCTCAGCCTTCCAAAGTGTCGGCATTACGGACATGAGTCAGTGTGCCTAGCTTTTTTTAAATTATGTTTTAAAATAATGTCTTCATCAGGTATTAGTAGCAAGGTTATGCTGGCTTCCGAAAATCAGCTGGGAAATGTTCCGTCCTCCTCTGTTTTTGAAAGTGTTACTCTAAAATTGATGTCATATTTTGGTCCTGGCATGGTGGCTCATGCCTGTAATCCCAGCACTTTGGGAGTCTGAGGTGGTTGGATCAATTGAGGCCAGGAGTTCAAGACCAGCCTGGACAATATGGTGTAACCCTGTCTCTATTCAAAATACAAAAATTGGCCGGATGAGGTGGCTCATGCCTGTAATCCCAGCACTTTGGGAGGCCAAGGTGGGCAAATTACGAGGTCAGGAGATCACGACCATCCTGGCCAACACCCCGTCTCTACTAAAATACAAAAAATTAGCCGGGCATGGTCATGTGCACCTATAGTCCCAGCTACTCAGGAGGCTGAGGCAGGGGAATCGCTTGAACCTGGGAGGTGGAGGTGGCAGTGAGCTGAGATCGAGCCACTGCACTCTAGCCTGGGTAACAAGAGCAAGACTCCATCTCAAAAAAAATAACGAAATGAAAATTAGCTGGGTGTACTGGTGCATGCCTGTAGTCCTAGCTAGTCCTGAGGCTGAGACAAGGGAATTGCTTGAGCCTGGGAGGCAGAGGTTGCAGTGAGTTGATGACGTAGGATTTTTCTTCTCAGTCACTTTGCAAGCCGGGGACCTTTGGCCAGTGATACCCTGCTTGGCCACGCTGGCATGCCCCAACTCACCTGTGTTCCAGTTTGTACTACGTTTGGTGGTTCCCGAGCTCTTGTACCACACCCAAGAATAAGGAAACACTGGACATTGAAGGGTGAGGAGGACAGAGAAGAATTTTATGGAGCAATGAAACAGCTTTCAGTGGACAGGGGATGCAGGGGTGGTCCCCCGTCCGAAGCTAGGAACGTCTCCCTGTGTGGCTCGGTCTGGGGCCTTTTATGATACGGAGGCTTGCTGATGGATTTGTGAGCGTGCAAAAAGGGTAAAGCAAAAACACCATTCAAAAGTGAGCATGACAGTGCAGAAAGCCAATTAGGAGGCCAGGTGCAGTGGCTCACACCTGTAATCCCAGCACTTTGGGAGGCTGAGACGGACAGATCACCTGGGGTCAGGAGTTTGAGACCAGCCTGGCCAATGTGGTGAAACCCCATGTCTGCTAAAAATACAAAAATTAGCCGGGTGTGGTGGCAGGCGCCTGTAGTCCCAGCTACTCGGGAGGCTGAGACAGGAGGATCACTGGAACCTGGGAGGCTGCCGTGACCTGAGATGGCACCACTGCACTCCAGCCTGGGTGACAGAACAAGGCTGTATCTCAAAAAAGAAAAGGAAAAAAAAGACAGGTGTGGTGGCTCACACATGTAGTCCCAACATTTTGGGAAGCTGAGGTGGGCAGATCAGGAGATCAGGAGTTTGAAACCCCGACTGGTCCGTATGATAAACCCCGTATCTACTAAAAATACAAAATTTAGTCAGGTGTGGTGGTGCGTGCCTGTAGTCCCAGCTACTTGTGAGGTGGTGGCAGAAGTTGCTTGAACCCACGAGGCAGAGATTGAGAAAGAAAACCAATTTGGACAGGGTAGATATGTGTAAAATGGTGATAGGTAGGATCAAGCAGAGGAAAGTGCGCCAAACAGGACAAGAAGTTCTCAGTCTAGTCCGAGTTTAACTGTCTTTGGCTTGGAGGTGGCTTCCCCGGGGCCCCACCCCATCTGCCTGGGCCTTCTGCTGCCTCCTGCCACTATCACTGAGCTCGCGCCTGGCACTCCAACCTGGGCAACACAGTGAGACTCTGTCTCAAAAAAACCCCACATTTATGTCATTCTTAAATATTTGAAAAACAAAACCAAAAACACATCTATGCATGGAATTTTCTATGGGGTAGGTTTTTTATTACAAATATAATTTTATTAACTGATGCAAGGCTATTCAGATTTTCTATTTCATTTCTTGTTAGTCTTGGTAAATTGTAGTTTTCAAGGTATTTGTCCATTTCATCTAATTTTCCTAATTTCTTGGCATGAAGTTGTTGGTATTTTATCTTTTTCATGCCTCTAGGATCTGTAGTGATGAACCTTCTTTCCTCCTGTTGCTCAAAGAACCAACTTTTTTGGCTTTGTTAAATTTATCTGTTTGTTTTCATTGATTTCTGTTCCTTATGATTTCCTTCCATTTATGTTGGGTTTATCTTGTTACTTTGTAGCTTCCTGAGGTGGAGCCTTAGGCCTTGATTAATTTGTTGTGCTATTTGGCATTCTCCAGAGAAACATTGCCAATATCTGTGCCTCTTTCTAAAGATGTATTATGAGAAATTGACCCACTTGATTATGGAGACATAAGTCCCCTGCTTTGCCATTTGCTGGAGGTTGAGGAAAGTGTTGGAATAATACAGTCCAAGGACAGAATACTTATGGCCCATCTCAGTCTGGCAGGCAAGAAGGAAAGCGGTCAAACCCCTCCCATCCCTTTCTGTTCAGGACCCCATGGATTGGGGTGACGCTTACCTGCACTGGAGAGGGCAGTTGGCGTTCCTGAGCCCCCATATCAGGGGCTGATGTTACCCAGAAACACCCAGACACACCTGCAAGTCATGTTTAATCTGGGTACCCCACAGTACAGCCAAGGGGACATACAATTAATTGTCACAAACATTGTATTTATTATTCAATTAAAAATATTTTCTAATTTCCCCTGTGACTTTGAGCTACACGTTAGCTGGAGGTGTATTGTTGAATATGAAGAGTACTTGGGGCCGGGTGCAGTGGCTCATGCCCATAAAGGTGTATTGTTGAATATGAAGAGTACTTGGGGCCGGGCGCAGTGGCTCATGCCCGTAATCCTAGCACTTTGGGAGGCTGAGGTGGGTAGATCACCTGAGGTCGGCAGTTCAAGACCAGCCGGACCAACATGGTGAAACCCTGTCTCTACTAAAAATATGAAAAATTGGAGAGATCCAAGATTGTCGACTAGCAGCAGCTCAGGATTGTAGCTCCCAGTGAAAGTGCAGAGAACAAGTGGACACCTCAATTTCAGACCAATTTCTGTTGCCCACAAACTGGGAGATTCCGGCGGAGGAGCCACAGGGGTCGCCAGCGTGACTCTTTTGGCTGGCGCAACGCTTCTCAGTGCGGAGTATATGGGACAGGGTGCCCTTTTAGTTGGGCTCGGCTGGTCCCATCCCCACAAGGAGAACCGCAATTGGAAGCGCTGAGGACTGTTTCACAGCAAGCACAGCTGAACCCGGGAAGGCCTAGCTCTGTGGGGAAGGGGTGTCCACCAAAGGAAAACTAAGAAACAGAAAAAACTTCATCACCAACCAGCCGGATGTCCACTCAGAGACCCAATCTGAAAGTCGGCAATTACAAAGACAACAGGTGGATAAATCCACAAAAAATGGCAAGAAACCAGTGCAAAAAGGCTGAGAACACCCGAAATCAGAATGCCTCTCCTCCTACAGGGGATTGCAGCTCCTCATTAGCAAGAGAACAAGACCTGACTGAGAATGAGTGTGATGATCTCACAGAATCAGGCTTCAGAAGGTGAATGATAAGAAATTTCTGTGAGCTAAAAGAACATGTTCTAACCCAATGCAAAGAAACTAAGAACTTGGAAAGAAGATTTAATGAAATGCTAACGAGAATGGACAACTTAGAGAGAATATAAGTGAATTGATGGAGCTAAAAAACACAAGAACTTCATGAAGCATGCACAAGTTTCAACAGCCAAATTGACCAAGCAGAAGAAAGGATATCAGAGGTTGAAGATCAACTCAATGTAATAAAACGAGAAGGCAAGATTAGAGAAAAAAAGGGAAAAAGGAATGAACAAAGTCTCCAAGAAATATGGGACTATGTGAAAAGACCTAATCTACGTTTCATAGGTGTACCTGAATGTGACGAAGAGAACGAATCCAAGCTGGAAAATACTCTTCAGGATATTATCCAGGAAAACTTCCCCAACCTAGCAAGGCAGGCC